>JABSTQ010005609.1:0-75909 GCA_013358835.2 Ixodes persulcatus | reverse complement strand
GCGTATCTCATGTGCCAAGCACGTCGTAATCAAATGTCAGTAAAACAAATACTGTAGTTCATTTTTTAACGCCATCGTTGTTAAATGCTGTTAATAAGTGATTTAGCAAGGTCAATAGCTAAAGGAATTTCCCACCCGACCTAGGACGCGGACCTTCGAAATATATCTCGAGTATTCATTTTTTTTCTTTTTTAAGAATACATCCCCAGACAATATCACTTATTTATTAAAATATCTGCATATTATAGGAGACATTTCTACTTTCTAAAGTTCACAGAAAGTTAGTGTCCGCTAAAATGAGTCAGTGAACTTGCTACTTCGTGTGTTTTTCGCGATTTAAGAGGTTTTTAATCAGGTTGTGGACCTGCATTTTTACTATATATCTACTCATTGGTCTTTTCATTAGTTTATTTTTTATGGAAACTAGGGTCAGTGGGTCAGACCGTAGACGATGGAACCCTCCTTGTGCATCGGAGTCGTGTCGCCGCCGAACCTGACCGAAATTAGCGACGAACATGACCAGATGCATCGTAAAGCGTTCGTAAAAACGTCCGCGAACATGACTCGAAACCACTTCGTGGTTCTCGAATTGGCTCAGTATCACAGTTTTATTAGTTGTACGCTATAACGGGCACATTTGTATGACGAAATTAGGCGAGAATGACATAACACACCAACACAGCCGACAGCGCGCTGAAACCGAAACCAACCAAATTGAAGCCACCCAATGGATGGATGGATGGATGGATGGATGAATACGGCTGAGCCCTTTGGATCGGGCGGTAGCTTACGCTACCTAGCCATTTTGTCTTACCCTTTAAGCTTAGAATATTTAAATGTGAAAACTATATTCACTCCGTACTGAAAAGAAAGTGAGGCTATAAATCCCCCTTGCCATCAGTTAATAAGAAAATGCCTATACTTCGTTTTACCTTATGTGCGAGCTAAGGCAAAGCTGGAAGCGCGAGCACGAAAGCTCCGTGCCTTCAGGCTTTGCTCGAGCGCGCGAGCTGGGCAAAAACGCAAAAAGCGCTGGTCTCGCGCTTCTAGCTTTGGCTTCGCTCGCAGATAAAATGAAACGAAGTATACACCTTTGCAAGTGGAGACCGGCTTAACACCTTTGCAAGTGGAGACCGGCTTAACCTCGAACCGCGCGTCAAGGTGAGGTGGACATACTCTCCAGCCAGGACGTTCGCTGCTTTTCGTACAGTGTTGCCAAGCGCCTCTTGCTGAAGCCTCCACCACTGAGCGCAGAAAGAAAAAGAAAATAATTATAAAACGTACGGGTGTTTTCTTCGACCGCGAAAGAGCGCAAACAGTTAAATAAAATACCTAAACCAGTAACAAATTGAAAATTTAGAAAAATATCTAGAGTGTCGAAGCGCTCATCAGAATGCGCCAGAAGCCGCATGGCCATTGCATCCACGATGGCTGCGCTCGCGGCAGTTCTACGTTCCACGACGTGCTGGAACAGAGGCTGCGATCGTTATAAAGTCAGCTCCAACCCTTGAACCAGAGCCGTTCTGCCTTGAACATACCCCGTCCTACAATATTTGATGCTACGATTCTGTGTGGATTACCCCCTCGTGCGTTCCGAAACAGTAAGTGTGTCGCTAACGCTGGCCTTCGGCGATACACGACGGCGCCATCTTGTCATCGCGCACCCCATTGAGGTGCCCTTGGCGCACCCCCAGCATGGCGGAAACGTTAGGCGGCGCCAGCATCGCTCAAAATGACAGCGCACAGGAGCCTTTCTTGCAAACGTGTATAGTTTTCTCTCGCTTTCTGCCACCATTCACTTAATCTTTGCTTGGTAACCTCTACTGTCTTGAAATCCACTTTTCCTTCGCTGTCTCTAAAACCCAATGACCTTATTAAATCGCGCCGATGCGTCAGCGCCCTCTGTCCGCCGGTCGGGTAACCACTGAGATGAAAAGGTCTATAGTGATCTCCCCGTATAGGGAATATGGTGCGCCGCAGGATGAGATATTCAGCGATGTCACTATTGGCGAAGCGCTCTGACCCGTTTGTCACCCCCACACCTCGGTGTTTACCCAACACAAGGCCTGTGCACATGCGCACAGGCCTTGTGGGCATGTTCGTGTCATCTTTTTTAATAGAGCGCGGGCAAAGTGTAATGAAAAAATACCAACAATTAGGGAAATGACGTTAAGTGCCGGATCTCCCCCGAAAACAGTCGTCAGAGGATGCGAACTTGACCCACTTGGGCTTTTGTGCTGAGCTGGGCACCGTGCATGCTGCATTGTTCATGCAGGCCGGAGTGGTAACAAAAGAGCCCCTCCTCCCCCTCACCGGAGAACACGAACTCCAGCCGAACGCTGACGCCGCGTTCGGTTAAGTCAGCCGAGCGCTGAGCCATTGTATTTTTCGTCCCCATCCATCTAGTTCTAAAGTTAACCGCTTGGGGCGCCACGGTCTGATCTCCTCCCCAATAGCTAAAGCGACCTCTTTCTTGTTGTCCCAGAAATGTTTAGTAACATCTATCAGTGATATTGCCACGCGCGTTGCCCAGCGAGCGCGTGGGCGAATGGTTACCGCGCTTTGCTCTCGCGCGGAGGCTCTCGCCCGGAGGCTCCGGGTTCGATACCAGAAAGCGGACTTCTCTTTTATTTATTCCTTCAACTTGAAATTCTGGTAAGTTCGAGAATTTTGTCATCTGATCGAGTTACGAATGTTCTACGCGCCAAACTTTCTACGCCGAATGTTCGAGAAACTCACGCGGGTACAAAAGGTGCTCCGAGTGGCGGTCCGGAGTCAGTCTCGCCCTAGCGGTCGATCCTGCTGTTTCGCCGACATCGACGCCTGTGACGCTAGCCTTTCTCTATTTTGTTTTGGGAACAAGTTCGCCCCATTAAACTTTTAGTTTCTTCAGTTATTCGCCGCCTTATCATTTATCATTCGTGACAATATTTTGCTCTTTACAGTCGGACTGCATAAAATAGACCTACGATACTTTTTGCTAATAAACCATTCTGGTAACCCAGATTTGCGTAGCTGCGTAATTGTCGTTGTCAATGACGTCGATACAAATTAAGCAATGCGGAAGTATCTTCAAAAGTGACTGAAATACATTTTTAAGTATTTGTACTCTACTCAAGATACTTTACAGTGAAAGTAACTTGAGTAGTATTTTAAATACTTTATGAAGCAGGTACTTAGTAACTTAACTTAAATACCTTTATCGAGTATTTTGTCCAACACTGCCATTAGTACACACGAAACAGTTCCTTCGGTAGCTAGGAGAAAGAAGAAGACGCCGTTTCGAACGGCTGCGTTTTCATGTTCTCCTCCCAAGAAAACCAATCGGCCTCTGGCCGAGGTACTACGTCTACTGCAGCTGCTGCTACCGTTTCCCCGATGGATGACTACCGAGTGCTGATGCCACGTCTACCCACTGGTAACCTCGTTCTTAATTCAGTATTCCTGCATGGAGATCTCGCTGCTCGATCCTACCGAGCTCCGGACTTTCGAGATGCCCTCAGTAGCATAATTGACCGAAAGGACATCATTGCCATGGGATACCAAATGTCGCATGTCTGGATGGTCGTATGTGCGACTTCCCTCGCGAAAAGCAAGCTCGTCGGCTGCGAAGAGCTAAAGGTGAAAGGACGCAAATGCCTCGTCGTAGATCCAGAATCAAAAGAAGTGAAACTCAGGCTTCTGTGGCTACCCCCACACATGGAAAACCGGAGAGTTGCCGAAGCGCTGGAACCCTTCGGTACCGTGCGGTCTATCGTACGAGAGAAGTGGAAATGCGAAGGAATGGAAGATATGGATACCCTCAACAGAGAGGTGCAACTGACACTTCGAGACGACGTAACCGTGAGCAAGATTCCTCACCTACTGACTATTTATGGGTGCCAGAGCTTGCTACTGATCCCCGGCCGACCTCCTTTGTGCCTGCGATGTAACCGCGTGGGCCACATCCGCCGCCACTGCCGGACTCCGAGGTGCACGAAGTGCCAAAGGTACGGACCCAGCCTTGCTGACTGCGTCCTCACCTACGCCGACAGGCTTAGGATGGGAACAGCAGGCGACTCAACCGCAGAACACCTGATGGATGCAAGCGAAGTTGTCGAACCGAGTGGAGACATCCCCTTGATGACTGAGCCTCCAGGTTCAACATCTCAGCCACCCCCGACCAAACCCACTCTCCCAGAAGGAGCCCTTTCCTCTCCTGATGTGAGTGCAGATCAATCCGCCAGCCCCCCTACCATCCAAGAAAGAACGACACGACATAATACGGACAGACTTCTACAGATGATCAAAAAAACACAGCAACCACCGAGGTTGGGGAGAAAGGTAACTCAACGCAAGGAATCGACGATGCGGATGACCCCATTCTTGCAATTGAGGCACTTACCAATGCGACATTGAGCGACGGCACCATAACTAGATCAAAACTGTCCGACAGAAGACAGGCTGGAACACGGCAGAAGCCGTATTTGAAGCCATCTTCTGGCCCTAAACTTTCCGAAGACAAGCCACTGAGCGATAATGCTCAACCATAAACGATTGCATGTCTAGCGACCCTCAGCTCCGTGTAGCTACCTTAAACGTGAGAGGTCTTAAATCTAAGCGAAAGCAGTGCCAGCTCCTTCAGCTTATATCCCTACAGCAAGTAGATGTATTGGCAGTACAAGAAACAAAATTGTCCGGCGAGGAAGAAACCGAAATCGCGTTGAAACCTTTTCTAAATGATTTCGATGCGTGTCACCCATGCAACGGGCACATCGGCCGGTTGTTTTTTGTTACTGAAAAGGAGAACGGGTCTAACTGCTAATGCTCTCACCACCGATCGAGAGGGGCGCTTCATTGTATGCGATCTTACTTATGGCATTGACGGATGGCGCATAATGTGTGTGTACGCTCCCAACGCTGTGAATGCACGTAACGACTTCTTTTTACTCATAGAACCATATATTAGAACCGATAGAAAATTACTTCTACTGGGAGATTTCAACTGTGTGTTAAATATGAAAGATCGTTCTCAATTTACGGCCAGATTTGACTCAAGTGCAGCTTTACTGCAGTCCTTCATTACCGAAAACAACTTAGCGGACATTGGAGAACACAAAGGAAGCAGAGTACATTACACACATTTCCAACGCTCATCTCACGCACGACTGGATCGAATATACGTATCTGGAGAACTCTGCAAGGTTATTTCAGATTACACGGTTAAACCTGTATTTTTCGCAGACCACTGTCTTGTGTCAATTACCATTGGCGAAAAGAAAAGGCATTCATTGCGTCCTGAATGGAGCCTATGGAAACTGAACACAACCCTTCTAGCGGACGAAATATTTGCCGATCGTATCCCCGAAATTCTTTTACACGTACAGCAGATACCCTCACTACACGTATTTTGCAAATGGGACATGTTCAAACAAGAGGTTAAAAATTGGGCAATCGAACGCGCGAGCACTATCACATTCGAAAAAAGGCGAGAACTGAAGAATCTCTTGAATACGCTATCAACACTTTACGAACTTGAAAGTAACAATCCTGGTGAATACACAGAAGAAATAAACATGACCAAAACACAACTCCAGCGATACGATGCCGACAAATATCGAGGCGCAGTGATTCGATCGCGCTCACGAAAATTTCTACTTGGAGAGACACCCGGCCGGAGATCCTTGGAAGATGAGCGAAGGTATGCTTTAAAAAAGGAAATTGTTCAAATCGAACATAATGGTAGTACGAGAATAGATACACCAAATATTTCAGAGGCCTTTGTGGGTTATTACACTAATCTTTTGGGGAAATGCATTCCAATTGAAGAAAATTCGAATATAGAACACCTTGTAAACCTCTTGCCTTCCTTATCAGATGAGGAGAAAGAAATGGTCGAGGGTCCCCTGACCTTGCAGGAAATTCAAAATGTCATAAAAGCACTTCCTTCAAATAAGGCACCTGGACCTGATGGCCTAAGTGCTGAATTCTACAAGAAATTTTCTGATCTGCTGAGTCCATTACTACTTGATGTTCTAAAAGCCGCTTACGAACACCAAACACTACCGCCAACTTTTTATTATGGTTATACTGTACTAATTCCTAAAACAGAAGACACAATAGCTTTAAAAAAGGTTGAAGCTTACCGACCTATATCACTTTGTAATGTGGACTATAAAATATTCGCAAAAATTTTAAACAAACGCTTACACCTAGTAATGCATAGTCTAATAGGAGAACACCAGACTTGTGGTATACGAGAGCGAAACATTCAAACTAACATACACGTAGCAAGATCTTTGATAGACTCTGTATCCGATGAGCAAGATCAAGTAGCTATAGTTCAACTTGATTTGTCCAACGCATTCGATAGAGTAAGCCATTCCTTTTTATTCAAAATACTTTCTCATGCAAACGTAGGAACCATGCTATTCGAGGGCATTCAGCTCTGTTACAAAAACAGCAGCACAAGGCTAATTGTAAACAACTCCCTTTCTGAATCTATTCTTATCAAATCTTCAGTAAGGCAAGGTTGCCCACTATCCCCGCTTCTTTTTGCTTTATACCTTGAACCCCTCTGTCTCAGCATTATTACCAATGAAAATATCCGAGGTTATACTATTTGCTTCACAGAGGTAAAGTTACTGGCATATGCTGATGACGTGGCACTGTTCTGTTCGAATAAGAAGAGTGTGGAAAAAGGCCTTCGTATAACAGAAAAGTATTGCGACCTAACGGGAGCGAGGTTGAACACTGAAAAATCCAATGGTTTCTGGATAGGCGCGTGGGCAACCATGCCAGGACAATTTGCTGGGCTATCGTGGAACTGCTGTACCTTCAAATATCTTGGCGTTCCTCTAGATCAAACAAGATCCAATAATCTATATTGGAATTTTGTTGTAACTCAGATTAAGCAAAAGTCATTAGCATGGAGGGCACGAGACCTTTCAATCTTCGCAAAAGCAGCAGTGTGCAACCTTTTTTTAATATCTAAACTAATGTATGTCTTACAAGTATTACATTGTGGCCGTTCAAAAGTACAAGCCTTCCACAGAACCTTTGCGACCTTTATTTGGAGCTCAACTTGGGAACGGGTGAGACGCGATAACTTGTTCCTTCCGTTGGAAGCTGGCGGCTTATGTCTTGCACATTTATTCGTACGCCAACTCGTTTCGCGACTATTTTTTTTTTTTTTAGGAATTTATCCCATCCTTTTCTGCTTACCATCGTTCAAAGAAAGTTGGCACATCACTTGCCCTTTTTGGTCATATTAACAACGAATTCTACCCAAGGCAAACTATGGGGCTTTTGGAAAGAAGTAGTCGATACCTTTATGTTTCTAAAAGTCCGTTTCTCATTAGAATATTTATTTGAAGTACCAAGAAAACGACTATCACAGGTCTTGATTGAAAGTCTCTTTCCTATTCCACTATATAGGACACGATTTAGTGACTGTGATGGACAAGATGTTCTAAAACGTGTAAAGCGAATGTGCATATCTCCAAGTGCTAAAACATTTTTCTTTAAGCTACACACATCAACGCTTCCAGTAAAATCGTGGCTGCAAGAACGTGGGTTTTTTGTACCGTGGTCAACTGACTGTCGGTTATGCCACCGACCGGAAACAATAGAACACTGCTTCATCTACTGTACAGATGCCGTTTTCTTCTGGGATGTCCTCCAACGAACTCTTAAAAAGGACATAGACTTTACCGATCATAGTATTCGTTTTTTACACATACCTAGCGAGACAAGCATTCCCTATGATTTATTTATGCTGATAGGCCTCCACAGCCTCTGGAAATTCCGGATGATTGACAGGAACGCCGACACACCACGCACCACAAAATCTATTTTTCTAGAAGAAATTTCAAAAGTAAGAAGTGTTTACGAAGCGCACCCACCAGTACCTGAATGGTTTCACATTTTTGATGAGTGTTTGAGACTTCCAGATTTTTAATATCTGGGAATGATCGAGATTATAGCCTGCTTAAAAACGCTGTGTTCGTTTGTGTCTAAGATGTGCCGGGAGTGAAATAGTGCTATACGAGTGCGGCTTACGCAGACATTCCTCTCAACTTTTGACCTCATATCCATCACTGTGTATCTTATCATCATTGCACCTTGTAACCATATAACCTGAATTTTGAACAAACTTCCATGTAATAAAGAAAAAAAAAATCCTTCGGTAGCTCAGTGGAAAGACATCCGATTTACACGCAGCGAGCACGGGTTCGATCCCTCCTGTAGGTGTACCATTTTTTTTTTTGTCAAGCATTTTGCGATGTTTACAGTTTTTTTTAACAATTATCACTAAAAAAAATTGTTGTGGACGATATGTCGCTGAACTAAATGGTATGGGATTTCATTTTTGACACCTGCGAACTCAATGTAGTCACTTTCCACAAAAAGCTCGGTAGCGTCCGCTTTCCGAGCTTCGCGTAACTGTTCTACAGGAATTGCAGCCAGCCATTGACCCCGACCCGTTGATCTTTCGGAAACTTGTGCACTCTGCCGCACAATGCCACGTTCAGATGCAGAACATGTGAAGCAATTCTTCACGCAACATCTTGGGAGTATTCTTTTCGGAGCCGATCACGGAAATTTACCACACTACGGCACTTGGGCACTCACTACTAATTGCCAACACTTAAATGTACAAAACAACTCATCTCGAAGTACAGAACAGCGAGCGGGGCAAACATAAATGCAAAGGAATCGCACGGCGAGCGAACGCATTTCGTCTGCTACACGCGGAGAAAAAAAAAAAAAAAACGCACGGACGGGTGTAGCCACGTGACTTCCGCCAGTCTCACTATCCTCTCCACTTCCCCGTGTGGTGCGGGAGTTTCGGTTTCGCTTTCGAGCAGTTGCGTTTTTTGGCTTTATTTAAGAAATACGTGACTCTGTAGAAAAATATCAATTGGGTAGTATTCCGACACCATAATAATTCGCCTGACAAAAAAGGAAAAAAAAAAAATTGGGGGGGCGTCGTTGCACCGCCCCTTCGGTGCAACGATTTTCAGACTTTGGCTAATTAACTGCGGAAATTAATCTGTGTCACCCGTGGAACGAAAAACAGAAAACCGTATTTTCTTGCGAGCACTAGCTTTTATGTAGAAAAAAAAAATGAAACAAATCGAAGGTCAAAGCGCCTCTAACACTCTACGTCGCCTTTCGATTGACGTACACTGGGGGATCACGTAGCTTCTCCTTGGGTTCTTTTTTCAGAGACTTCAGCCGCTTCTTCCGCGATTATATAATATTTTCAATTACACATAAATAGCGAAAGTACAGCCAAAGAATTTTCTGATATAAGTCACATTTGGGCACCAGCTTGCACGAGCTAGAAACTTCGCAAAAAGGGAGGGGGGGGTTACCATGGCGAGGCGGCGCTGTTCAAACAACCCTCTTTGTGTACCTGCCATGTTTTAGGTATGAATGGCGTGGACGTGCAAGACAGACTTTTTAGCAGCTATCGACCACAGCTCCGTGAAGAAATGGCACTGGAACAAATACGCTCAATGTGGCTGTCGCTGCAAACTGACCCGTGGAACCGCAAGCTTCAGAAGCGGATTGAGGTTACAATGGCACATCTGACTTCCAAAAGAGAAGCGATTATTTCCCTCCTTCAGCTGAAACGAAAGCCGATGGCACCACCTGGACCTCGAGTTCACCCGGGAAATCAAGAAATGGATGGGTGAATACCCCCTCGAAAGTGTCCAGTCCACTTAACAGCTTCCAGCAGTGAGACAACAGGAGTCGTGGCAGGGTTCTTACCAGGCCGAGACAGACAGTAGAAGCTGTCTGTCTCGGCCTGGTTTCTGGCCTCCGGCCAATCGAAGGCCCACGTTCTGCGCTACGCAACGTTCAAAAGTGACGAAAATAATTTTTGGAGAAGGGGAACAAGAGTGACAAAGGACAAACACAAATCTCCAAACACAGCTAGGTGACTGGTGCGCGACCGAAAAAATCCGCCGGGTCCGGGTATCGAACCCGGGACCTCTCCATTACAAGTGGAGCGCTCTACCAACTGAGCTAACCAGGGGTTAGACGTCAGTAGAGCAAACGGGTTTTATCAGCTGCCCCCAGTCTAACACCAACAAGGGTGAAGCTTGCAATTTAAGGTTATGATTATAATGCAATTAAATGCAAAGGTGCAAGCGAGCTGGACAAGAATGATGAAAATAATCCCTGGAGAAGGGGAACAAGAGTGACAAAGGACAAGCACAAATCTCCAAACACAGCTAGGTGACTGGTGTGCGACCGAAAAAAATCCGCCCGGTCCGGATATCGAACCTGAGACCTCTCCATTACAAGTGGAGCGCTCTACCAACTCAGCTAACCAGGGGTTATACGTCAGTAGAGCAAACGGGTTTTATCAGCTGCCACCAGTCTAACACCGACAAGGGTGAAGCTTGCAACTTAAGGTTATGATTATAATGCAATTAAATGCAAAGGTGCAAGTGAGCTGGACAAGAATGACGAGAATAATCCCTGGAGAAAATAATCCCAAGCGAGCTGGACAAGAATGACGAAAATAATCCCCGGGTTCGATACCCGGACCAGGCGGATTTTTTCAGTCGCGCACCAGTTTTGGAGATTTGTGTTTGTCCTTTGTCACTCTTGTTCCCCTTCTCCAGGGATTATTTTCGTCATTCTTGTCCAGCTCGCTTGTCCAGCCCAATCGAGCTCAAAATAGTACGCCCAGTCGTGCTTTCACCAGCTTGAGAGCATGGCTCGCACTGCTGTCGGTCTCGGTGGCAGCTCGGCACACAACAGGGTCCCCACCATGAGGATTACAGTACTTAGATGGGGGACCATAAACATGCGCAAAAATACATTTGGTCAGAAGCTCAGCAAGCCTGTTTTGCAAGAGTGAGGTCATTCCCAAATTTTTGCCACTTTACGATAATTTTAACCAATTCCTCTTTTTAGAAATGTGGCAAGATTTGACCATCCTCTATTAAAGGGGCCCTGTAAGGACTTCTTTGCTAGTTTTCAATTTCAATAACTTAATGAAACTTTTCTTTTCTCGAATTTCACTGTATTTTAAAAGTTATAGGAAAATTAAAATTACAAAAACAAGCAAAAAATAACTTCCTTCATGACGTCCTTGGTTGCTTGAGTGGCCATTAATTAGAGGGGTAGTGAGCTCAGCGAGCTGTCACGGCTGCCGCACTCCCGTGTCGATGGCTCGAGAGGGCGCCACTAAAGCATGTTCTGGATAGGCTGTATAAAGCGGGCAGCCAGGGCGGCTCGCATTGCATTTGCTGCGCGATTAAACATTAATGACGAAAATAATCCCTGGAGAAGGGGAACAAGAAGGACAAAGGGCAAACACAAATCTCCAAACACAGCTAGGTGACTGGTGAGCGACCGAAAACCACCTGTAATGGAGAGGTCCCGGGTTCAATCCCCGGACCAGGCGGGTTTTTTATTCCTATTTATAATGTGTTTGTCCTTTGTCCTTCTTGTTCCCCTTCTCCAGGGATTATTTTCGTCATTCTTGTCCAGCTCGCTTGCACCTTTGCATTTAATTGCATTATAATTAAACACTAATTCGACATGACACTTCATTGGCCACAAACAACAGCAAACACGGGGTAAAGATCAGTTCAGGAGCCATTTCGAGCTACCATACCGCCAAAAGGCCAATCCGCAAGCCAAAGCTGCTCGCCGAAGGCCTTGGGAACGCTCGGAACCGGTCGGATCCTCCAGTCCGTAGACCGCACCGCCGCCGCGTGCATCCGGGACCTTTCTACGCTCGACGCTCGTTAATGCCTGATCCCACACCTTTCTAGTATGCGCAGCCTTTTCCACCGCTTGGTGGCGGGTATGTCGACGGGTCATTTCTTGTTTCCGTACTTTCTAAACTGCATTTGTTTCTTTTCTGATCTAAAATAGTGAACAAAAACTACTTTTATAAATAATTCAAACGCTTCGCGCCAATATTTTGTATTTTGACAAAAAATAAGCTTTTAGCGGCTCTGACCAGTAGTAAGCACAGGACTTAAAACGTCACATATCGCGCACTTTCGGCACCGCGGGTCGCCCCCGCATGACGCAAATATAACGCACTGATATTTAGTTACTCTCTCCGTGCCTGGCTTGCCCGAACCCCGAGGGACGTGGAAACCGCAAAAAAGGTAAGACGCTTAAATACGATTGCAGGGCCCCTTTAAGCAATGGCTGGTCAAATCTTGCCACGCGTCTTAAGAGGAATGAAAAAACTGAGTAAGAGTAAAATAGTGTTTACCTCTTGGTCAGTTTTTACAGCATCCAATAAAGCGTGTCATGCTAATGAAAGGCAACCACTGGGTTTGCGACTGCAGGGTCCCGCGAAACGAAGGACTTTTCTAGGGTGCCTCCAACTGCCGGCCGCTCCACTCTCGCCGGCGCCATATTGTGGCTATCCGCCGGCTTGGCGGCACTGAACGCTGTGTCCGCCGAGCGTTTTTGCACAGAAAAATGATCCGCGACTTGTTAAAATTACGCAGATTGTGCCCAGAGTGTTGGCCCTGGATAATCATACTTTCATTAACGTTCCTTCAGCAAAAGGTAAGCTAAAAGCATACAGCTCGTGCGTCCCGGATCTGAAATGCAAAGCGATTGCCTTCTCATTCGTCAATATTTTGTTTTGCGGCATTCTAATTTATCAGAGCACCTATTTTAATTTTATGAAATATTTTAGATGCTTCATTCAAGTGGTAACAGGGTATGTAGTATCTTTGCAGGCACTATATAAGCTTGCAAACAACAATATCAGATTAAATCAAGTGTATAGACACAGAAGAGTCTGATCAGTGCCGTAACAGTCGAAACAATTTATAACAGAAATCTGTAGATAGTAGTCCAATGCTCACCTAGCACAAAGCACTTTTTCACACAAAATACTCGAATCTCTACTGGAGATTTGCACCGGCAAGTCTTGCTACCATGAGACTCGCTTGTTGCTTCCGGAGCGTTTATCCCCCGCACATAAATGTGAAGCCGCACCGGCTTTACATTTATGTGCAAAGCCGATTTCCCTTTTTGGATGACCCCTTGCACAGTAGAACGCAGCACCACGGCATGTCTTGCTGAACACAGCCCTCAGCCTTTCACTCAGGGTGCATCACACGCGGCTGCTGCTGCCTATACGGAGGATAGCCACAATATGGCGCTGCCGAGGCGTGAGCCTGGTCAAAGGGTGCCTCCACCCTGACAGCGGAAGCGGCCGGCATATGAAGGCACCCTACTTTTTTACATTAACACCAAGCGGCAAAAGCTCAAACTACGACTGGTGTCCGGAATGGGAATTGTGCTGGCTCTTCCACCTCCTCTGCCATGGAAGGGGAGGTAGTACAACTCCGCTTTCGTACACCAAGCTTTCGCCTCCGAGCAAGAAGGGCCTGCGCTTGAATAGCAACAGACCTTTCGCTAATCACCCAATCATCAAAGAGAATGTTGGGAACGTAGGTACGCGCGCTGCACATGCTCACCTTCCGTACAGAAAAGATTTGAAGTAAATAGCCAAATAATCTTCCCTGAACGCGCGTGCGAAGTGCCATTTTTTTTTTAGATTTTTGCTCTCGAACAGTTAGAGCTGAAGACGCCAGCACGCACTGCACGTGTACCTACGTTCCCAACATCCTTTTCAATGCTTGGGTAATTCGGCAAAAGGCCTATTGGGTAGACCCCAAACTTTGCTCCCCTGCTAACAATCTGAATGTAGAAAGATGAAAATAATCTCTGGAGAAAGGGAACAAGACAAAGGACAAACGCACATATCCCAACACAAACTGCATTCTAACCTGAATGTACTCTAAGCAGAAAACATCATTATCGGCTATTATCAAACAATTTCAATGGGCCACCTAAAATTATCAGTCGTGAAATTTTATCCTCCATATTCAAGGGCTGAAATATTTTTTTCAAGGACGCTATGAGCCTTGTGCAAGCAAGTCACCCTCGACAACTTCCCCTTCAGAGGCATAAACCAAGTAACACAACCCTCAAGGGTTTCTTTTGTACGTAAAGACAAACAGCTTTATTGGACAAGTTAAATAACATACACAAGGAAACTGGTTCACAAACAAGACTGAAAGCTACATACTGAAATAAGACACACAGGCTGGCCAGGTGTCCAAAAAACACCCGGGAACAAGTTTTTTTTTTTTTTTTCTTCCTTCACTTTCCGCTTTTCCCCACTTCGAAACCATTTTTTTTCTTTCAACGTGTTCGTGTTCTGTAGGTTGCATTTCCCCCCCCTGCACAGCTCACCAAATCCGAGTAATTGTTTTTATATTTTTTTTTTGTCCAATAGAACTAAAAGCAAAACTAAAATGCAAACAAAACCATTAGGAAAAAAAAAAACTCAAAGAAGAGGGGAGGGGACCAGACATTTGGTGGTTTCCCTTTGCCTATTTTGTACCCTGCAAGGAAAAAAAAATAAAAAGGAAGGAGCTTCGGGGGAGAGAGAGAGAATCTGAGACAGAGAGGCCAAGCAAAACCTTGACAACTACCGCCGACGCTGCCGCAGCCGATTTGCGAAAAACGGAGCTCGTCGAGAAGCCTCGACTACGGAGAAGCGCCCAAACAGTTTTCTCCCCAAAGAGCGCTCCGTTGTGAAGTGTCCGAGCGACTGGCCGTTGGCGACGCTGCGGCCAGAGCGAGGAAACGAGTCGCGTGCACGAGCAAAACCAAGTTGACTGCATACTCGGCACTGGTGGATGAGGGTGGGTGGCGGCCAGTCATACAAAAGAGGGAAAGGGTCGTCGGCCGCAAAGTGCAAGGCGGGCACAGGAAGGGATGGGACGACGCTCGTGCGAGCGTCGGTGTCCTTGGTAATGCGCATACACATATGAAGATACATATTTCGTATATATATATGTATATATATATAAAGTTTCGGGCAATTTGTTCGCTCTGTCCGCTTTTTTTTTCCCCTCTTCCCGTCCCACGACGAGGCGGGAAACAGATCGCCCATTTGCAAATCGAAAAAGGAGTCCGAGGGAAGGGCAGTCCCTACCACACGCAAGAGACGAACGAATTGCGCTCGCCTCTCGTTAACAGTCTTTTAGAGCGGCGTGCTCGCTGCACCCGCACACTATTTTTCTTTCCGTCATATAAAAAGATACGAGGTACCTAACAAAAAAGGGGGAGGAGAAGAGTGATAGGGGGGAACGTAGGAAAGAAACAACAAACCGGAAGAGGGCCCAAGAAGTGCACAAGACGCTCGTCCCGAGGGGGAGGGGACCTGCCACGCGGGGGAAGGGCGGTGCACCCTCTCCCTAAAACCGTTCCCCCTCCCCTCTTTTTGTAGCCTACACAAACCCAGCTTTTTGTTTCCCCCTCCTCGACATCACCTTAGAAGTATGGCAGTTGTCACACTCAGGGCAGTGAGGCGTCCTCGCACCAAACATCGCAAAGTTCCCGTTCCAACCACGCGAGAGAAAACCCTCGACACTGCCCGAGCGATCGACGTCCTATGTCTGCATGTGTGTGTGTGTGTATATATATATATATGTACCAGCGACAAACCGTGACAGTGTCTCTGCATGTATACATATTCATAACAATATGTATAGTTTTTTTTTTTTTTTTACCCTCTTCGAAATTTTTGCAGAGAAGACTGCCGCCGCCGCTGCTATGCCTGGAAAAGTGACTCGTTTTGTTCTCCCCGCCTTTGTAGTGACACTCCCGTAAAAAAGAAAAGGAGAACATGGCAGCAGAAAGATACAATTAAAAAAGGACAAAAAAAAAAAAGAAACAAAGAAGCCCTCACGCAGCATTCTCGCAGCTCTTCCCCGGGACTCGAGGCAACAGCGGGGCAGGCAGGCCAACAGGAGGTCCGCGACCGAGCCGATGCATGTGCGCCAGAGCTCTTCTGTGCGGGCGGGCGGGCGGCATGCCGGACCCACCCTTCTGCCGCGGGAGCGGACGGAAAGGGTAAGAGGGGGCAGTGGAGAGGTCGCCCAGACTGGGGCTCTTGTCCGGGCGACCACGCCACCTAGATCCCCCACGCAAACGTCCCGGCGACTGCCCGTCACGCGAGCAGTCACGGACCTCCCTCCTGCTCGGAGAAGAGCCGAAGAAAAGGGGCGGCGGAAAAAAATAAAATAAATAAAGCTACGAGGAAGAGTCTCTCCCTCTGTCCGGAAACAGGTAGATGCATGCACACACACGCACACGACGATCTCTCAGCAGACGCGTTCCCCGCCCCCCCTCTCTCCCATTCAGTTTTGGTCATCCTCGTGATAAGCCGAAGAGCAGGTCCGTCGGCTCTCCGTGGGCGCCACCATCCAGTTCCGGCGTTCTCGGGGTCTTCACGCGCGTCAGACTTCCCAGCGAATGCGACTTTCGCTTCATTGCAAACAAAAATGCCTCAAAATCCTAAAAAAAAAAAAGGGGGGGGGGGGGGGGGGACCGCACACATCAGATGCACTGGCACTCACGTTCGTGGCAAAACGGACACCGCACAGAAACCAGTTCCTTCCGCCGGGCAAAAAAGTGGGCAGAGGTCGCGAGGAGGTGGAGATGCTGCAGGAGGTGGCTGGGTAAGGGGGAGAGGAGGGGAGGGAAGGGGGGCAGAAAGCGTTAGCAAAGGAAGGCGTGCACGGCACCCTGGCCCGTGAGAGTTTCATCGGCGGAAGCTATGACCTAAGCCAAACAAACCAAAGCCATGCCGGTAGAACACACTTGCACTCTCGGCCATATGGCACTTCCGACCCAAAGAATGTGGCGAAGAAAAAGGTGTATCCGCACTATCGCCGAAGGATGGAAAGAGTAAGGGCCGAAAAGAAGCCACCAACTCGGGCGACGCTGTGCATCTGTGCGGTTCTTCGACCCGAGCCTAACGTGACCAGAGTGGTCGCGTCTGGCACTAGACGCAGAAAGGGGGACGAGAAATAAAAACCCTCGGCGCGCGCCCGTATTTGCCCATTTTGTGGAAACGCAGCGACCGAGCGCAAAATTGAAACAATAACCAGATCCTAGCCCTTGTGCAAAAACACAATGCAAAAACAAAAGAACAAACGGAGCACACATGCCATCAAAATTAACATTTACAAGGCTATGTACACAAGAAACAAGAAATACAAATCGCCCAAAAAATTTGTGAGAGCAGTGGCACCGTCAAAAAAGACTAAAAAAAATTGAAGCCTTTGAGAACGAAAGAAACGAAGCCCTTTGGGGCAGCCCAGACGTTCCGCAAAAAAAAAAAACGAAAAACGCAATCCTAGTATTTATTTCCAACTCCTCCTCAAGAAGGACACAAATAGTACAGGCAGTAAGAGCGGAACAGGCCGGCAAACTGGCTGTGCCCTTTTGGAAAATATGCTCGCAGTTCAGCAAACTACGGCCAGATATATATAATATATATATATTAAAAAAAAAAAAGCAGTACCCTTTGTCCCTGTTCGTCTCGTCGGAAACAATGTGTGCGCCCAACCTCCGAGAGCCGACGGGTCGAAGAGATGTGGCAGCCAAGACAAAAAAAAAAGGAGGGGGACAACGGGAGAACGCCTTTTCCTCACATGTACGCTCGTTCACTCATGCACACACGCACGCACGCACCTGTGACTAGAGAATTTAAAAGCTGGTATGCCCAGCAGAAAAGACACAGACAGACAGTCTCCGTTTTCTCTTTCTCCAACAACAAGAAAAAGAAATTGGAGCGCGGGGTGGGGGGGCGGTCGGGCCGGGGACTAAACTTCGATGGATTCTCGACTCTGAGCCTGGCCCGCCGCTTCTCGCATGCGTGACGCTCAAGCACACAACCTTTCGCCCTGCCACACACACACGCCGACGCACGCCCCGAAGGGCTGCCCCGGAACGCCAAGCCCTAGGCGCAATCCCCCGGGAAGGAAAAACCAGCTTCTAAGTGGAAGCAATGCTCAACCTCGAGAGCCATCCCGACGACGGAGGGGGATGCAGAAAAATTAAACGAGGAGTGCGACGAAAAGGGCAGCAAAGAGAGGAATAAGACAGAAGGAAGGGTTCGTGGGCAAGGGGAAAAAGAGAGAGCTTGGTCCAGTGCAACACGAAGAAGCGCCGCGCCACTTCCGAAAAGGAGCCCCCCCCTCCCCTTGGTTCCTGTGTTTTTTTTTTTTTTTGTCTTCCCTTTCCTCTCTACGGCCAGGTGTGGGAGGGAGGGGGGGGAGGGAGACGAGGGGCGGGGAGTGCAGTGGAGGAGGCAGCGGGGAGGGGGAGGAAGGAGGGAAAGGAGGTCTTTCCCTCTTCCTTCTTTCCTCCCTTCTCTTGCAGTTGTTGCTGTCTTTGCCCTAGTTCCATATCTTGAGAAAACTGTCCCAAGAGCCCGTGGCCACGGCCATGCCGTCTTCGGTGACACCCAGGCAGCTCACGCGGTTGTCGTGGCCCGCCAAGACGCCTGCGCCGGGGCAGAGAGGACAATCGGTTAGACTCGCATCGCAGCGTCTGCAGCAACTCAAATTGCCCAAAGATGGCACGCACCAGTACAATACTGCACCGAAGACAAGAGGCCCGAGTGTTCTGCGAGAGCACCAACCCGTCCGAGTGGCAGATGCCTTGACAGAGTATGTCGCAAACCTTCCAAAGGCTGAATATGACTAGGTTTGCTACTTAACTTCTAACGCAAAGTTGGACAAAAGCAAGTGACATTCCAATTTCCGACAAACGAATGACTCCGCTTGTCGCATTCCTTGGCTTCGCATCTTGTGCTGCCCAGTTGTAATCCTTTAGATTAGAATCAAAGCCAACATCCTAGAGCTGTTCTCGAGCAACAGCAGAAGAGCAGGAGGTTATAATAGGCAACCATGACTGAAACAGAACTGCAACAATCGCACGTGACACCATTCCAACTGTAGCACATGCCTTTCTCCACTAGCCTGCCTGGCAGTATTAACCACTACAAATAAACATTTTTTTCTTAGAGTGCAGTTTGAGCAGCGTCGCTGTCAGCATAAGTGCGCGCTGCATTATGGAACGTTTCCCATAATGACGTCGCGTACGATGTCACGGGGGTCATGAGAGAGGAGAAAAAGGAGGCAATTTTTCCCGCTAAATTTAGCGGAAAAATTTCCCTACTCAATTAAGCGGCGAAATTCCAATTTAGCGGGAAATGGAGCTAAAACTTTCCGCTAAATGGGAGCAGAGCAGGAGAGGTGGGGACGGGAGGGGCATACCCTCCCCTCCTCCTCCTCCTCAAGAGCTGCACTCTAATTCTGCATTACAGGAAGGTGTAACCGTCTTTCATTTTTTTACTTCCTTTCACAGCCTTGGTACGTTTCAAACACTTAGGGCTGTTCCATGAAATGCCTTTTCCCTTCCAGTAAGCCGTGTTCCGCCATGTTAATGTACAGCATCCGCCACTTTTGCCATTTGTTTACATGCAGATGCTTAGTAGTTATGCATCGGTTTTGGCGTTGATGAATGCTGAAGCACGTCAAGCGGCTCCGTTGATGGCAGAACTCGGTAAGTATGATCGGCCACTTGCGGTATCCTTTACCGTGAAACAGGAGTTTGTAGAGTGTTTATCGCATCGTGAAACGCGAATTTGCCGTGTCCGCGATCTGCGGTATCAGTTCCCGCGTCACATAGTTTGTAGCGGGTGCCCCCGCGCTTATTAATTTTGATAAAGTTTTGCTGTGGCATCTTCAAAGATAGCCCCCCCCCCCCCATGTTTTTCATTATTTCTTCATTTGGGGTGGGCGTCCTTACGGGATTTTAGGGTATATTTTTAAGTGTCATTCTTTCACTGTGGGCTCGAAATAATTTTGACAATACTATTAGCAAACACTTTCCATAGATTTCGTCTTGCAAAATATAAAAAAAACCTCCAGTCTAGTATACCCAGATCGGAATTGTTCCGGGACTACCCAACGCAAGGTGCCAATGCGTTTTCGCGTCGTAGGTGGTCAAAAGACCAAATCGGACGTTCGCGTTTAAATAGCGCAAGGTCGGTCCGACATCGAGGTATGGCGACGCTAGTTTACGCCGTATATAGAAATTTAGCCACCGCTAGGCTAGAGTCTTTGGGGTGCATCACGTGGTAGCAATGTGCAAACGCACACCAGTCAAACGTTTGTTTAGATCAAGTTGAGCAGAGATGGGGATTGAGCCCGGGTTCTGTGGCGTGCGCTTTCGCTCCACGTCCTCAGAGCCCAGTGTGCCAAACCGCTCGGTCACCGATCGCCCTCGCGAGCGGTCACGGGCGGACGCGGTTGATCGCCCACCAAAAGCGTGAACGGGTTTCTGCGGTCCGGAGGGTCTCACCGGCGCGCTCGGCCTTCATGGAGTCCCAGACGTTGCAGTTGAAGTCGTCGTAGCCGGCCAGCAGCAGGCGCCCCGACTTGGAGAAGGCCACCGAGGTGATGCCGCAGATGATGTTGTCGTGCGAGTACATGGCCAGCTCCTGGTCCGCCCGCATGTCAAACAGGCGGCACGTCGCGTCGTCCGACCCCGTCGCAAACGCATACCCGTTGGGGAAGAACTGCAACGGGAGAGAGGGGCTCCTCAGACGCCCGGCGTGGCTCCCCGGGGAGTCGACGACTTCCCACGCTCCATTTCACCTTGCGACGAACCGCAGCGGAAGCTACGAGGCATTCCTGCCAATCCGGCGCCGCAAACGAATTACGCACCACCGTACTATCTCGAGACGCTTAACCCCCTATTTCTGGCGCAATTTGATATTTTCAAGAACAAGGAAAGGTAGCCCCCTTTTAGTAATTGCAGGGCACTGTTCAATGCTGACCTCGGCAGGAATGGTGTTACTTAGCCACGACAGCAGATAAAGAAACATTGCTGACAGGGAAGGACGGTCATCTTTGGTTCGTTGACCCTCTCTGCAGTCGCAAGTTTCTTAGGTCATAATATCTCAAACTAGCACTCATTTTTTTTCTTTCGCGCTTTAGAAGTTAGTTTACCCCTTATTTTCGCTGGATTAGCTTTCAGGCACGTCGTTGCACGTATTGAACTGGCCTCGCAGCGTCCTCCGCCATTCGTCGCAAGGTCGAGCGAAGTATAAATGAGGCCGTAGTGCAGAGTTTTTTTACCGCACCCACGGGATGCCAGCGTGGGCACAAAATGGACCGTTCAGCTGGGAGCCGCGTTCGATTGGAGAGAAGGCAAGTCCCAGACGTGTCCAGTTTTTGCCCCGCACTGGACGCCGGCTAACGACGTGAAAGAACCGGCACTACACCGATGGGACGAGAACCGCGGGGCGTCCAACGCCTGGCCTCGGGCACAAGCTGGATGCCTCCCATTGTACTTTGCAGGCTCGTGGGATGCCAAAGCGTTGTCGAAGGTAGAAAGCTCGTGCCAGAGGGGAGGACGACTAAACGACCTCCCTGCCCTTCTAATCTTGTTTTTTTCGTATAAACGCTAAAGGAGGAGGTCGTGTTGCCTATACCCTGTTGCAGGTTAAGAAGAGCGGGACAAGCTCCTCCCGCAGGGCCTGGGAGGCTTTTCTTAAACTGCAACGAAGTGTAGTGAAACAACCTCTTCCAATTGGACCTGCAGAGTGTGCAGCAAAGAGCAAGTAGCGCTGCAACAAAACTTACCGTTACTGCATTGATGTCCGACTCGTGCCCCGGGAATGTCTGTTTGCACATGCCATCGCGGACGTCCCATAGCTGTGTGGCAAAAAGGAATTTACAATCAGACGAGGGCCCCCGCAATAAAAATTAATTCGGCATTCGGGTGATGAGCTTGCACAGTTTACCTTCACATTCCGACGAAATCTTTGGGGTTTGCGTGCCACATAGAGGAGAACCCCAACAAACAATTGAGAATTATTTCGGACGACCCGAGCATCTTTGAAGGGGCCCTCCAATGACATTTCAGCTTCTGACCCATTTATGTTATTACCTCATTAGTGGTCAGGGCTACTTGGGGAACGAGTAGTAGCCAGAAATATTTGAGCATCATATTTTAATTCAATCGAGCAAAAACAGCTCAACATCCGGGGACAACACAGTGATAAAAACGCGCGACCACTGACGTCACCGGTAAGCATTTTGTGATTGGCAGTCTGAAAGAACCGTCAGAATAGTTTTTTTTTGTGCAGCTAAATAGTGCGTATCGCTCTGTAAACCATTGTTATTCTTTCAAGGAAGTGCTTTAATGAAAAAGCATTAACTGTCTCATGGAGCGAGCTGACGTCATCAGTCTGAAGCGCGAAAATGGCAGATAGTTTCCTTCGGTTCCATTGGCTGGCGCGCGGCGACAAGGCTCCCATTCGCCGCTGCGCTCGTCAGTTTCCACGACCGCTCACCCCATGGCGCTGCGTGTCCATCAGCGCAGACCGTCCAAGGTCACCGGGGGAGCACACGAGCCGACCGGCGACGAAAAGTGTAGGGGTCGCTAACCATGTGCTACTGGGGTTAGCTTCTGATTCCCGAGATGGCGCTAGCTGTGCATCGCATGTATATAATTAAGAGAATGTTCGAGAATAAAGTTCAGTTTGGTTCCGAGAGAGAGTCACGGAGTCACCGTCGTCGATCTATCGCCCGATACCATCCCGCCTACATGGCGCCGAACATGGTGTCAGAAGCGTGCTCACGTCTGCCGCTCTCACGCGAGGCCTAGTTTTCGCCGACGCGCCGGCTTTCGCTTCACCGGACGCCTTCGCCGGGACAGCTTTCGCCACTCACCATGCCTGACAACGACCAGTCTGCTCAGCAGCCTGTCCCTCCAGTCCCACCGGGCATCGTGCCTCTTCGCCCGCCGCCTCAGTTCGACTTTGACACCCCCAGCGCCTGGCCCACGTGGCTGCTCCAGTACGAGGATTACTTGTACGCCACGGGCCTCTACGCTGCCACCCCCGAGGTTCAAGTGCGGTCCATGCTATATTGCATGGGTCCCCAAGCCAGGGTGATCTTTGCTTCCACCACGCTGAGGGAGACCAACTTCAAGGACGTCGCCGCGGTCAAGCAAGCGTTCACGGCCCACTTCGTGCACCCGCCGAACAAACTTTACGAGTCGACTCGCTTTCACCGTCGGGTCCAGCAACCGGGTGAGACAGCAGACTTTCCTCACCGCGCTCCGCACTATGGTGAAAAAGAGCAACTATCAGTCCCCGGACATCGAGGAGCAGCTCGTCCGGGACCGTTTCTTGGTCGGCCTGCTGGACCGCAAGCTATCCGACAGCCTTTGTCGGAATCCACGACTGACCGTGCAAGAGCCGCTCACGCACGTTCGACAGCAGGAAGGCACCGACAACGAGCGAGAAACACGGGACTCGGCAGAGTCCGCCCCGCTCGCCGTTGACGCGGCTTGTATGCGAAGACGGAAGACGCCTGTGCCGGCTTCGACAAACAAGCCCAGTCAGCTGTGCCAGTTCTGCGGGCGCGCGGCGCACCCGCGCAAAGACTGTCCTGCACGACGCACATCCTGCAACTACTGTCGGAAGACAGGGCACTTCGAGACCGTCTGCCTCAAAAAGAAACGGGCCAGCGAGAGCACTGCACCTAAACCGTCGGCCAACTCCATCGAGCTGCATGCTGTCGCAGAGGAACGCCCAAACGCCAAGTTTGTGGAGGTGCTCGTCAACAGCCGCTCACATGCGTTCAAGGTGGACTCGGGTGCCGAGGTTACTGTCGTGCCCAACACCTTCGTCGGAGTTCCCTCCAAGCTGCAAGACTCCGAGGGTGAGCTAAAAGGTCCTGCCAATCCAGCCTACCAATCCTAGGCACCTTTGTTGCAACACTCTCGTGGCGCGGCAGGTCCGTAAAGCAGCGGCTCTACGTGCTGGCGACCAAGACCGTCCCGTTGCTGGGTTTCCTAACGATTCAGGCCTTGGGTGTCTGCCAGTTCCTCGACTGCGTCTTGAAGCCTCCGGAGCCTCGTCGCTCGACCCCAACCTCTTCCATGGACTCGGAACACTCCAGGAGGAGTACACCATCCGCCTGCAGCCAGGCTCGACACTGTTTTCCTTGAGTGTGCCCAGACGCATTCCGCTCCCGTTCCACAACGTCATCAAGGCAGAGTTGGATAAGCTCGAAGCCGACAGCGTTATCCGTCGCATCGACACTCCTACGGACTGGTGCGCCGGGTTGGTCGTCGTTCCCAAGGCTACCGGTGGCTACAGGCTCTGCGTAGACCTCACTCGACTTAACAAGGTGATCCTTCGGGAGCGTCACCTACTGCCGACCGTAGAACAATGCCTCGGGCTGCTTGGGGAGGCGACTGTGTTCTCCAAGTTGGACGCGACGTCGGGCTTCCACCAAGTCAAGCTGGCACCATCGTCGCAAGAGTATGCCACGTTCATCACCCCGTTTGGCCGCTACTGTTTCCTCCGGCTGCCGTTCGGGATCGCATCTGCACCGGAGTTCTTCCAACGGCAGATGTCCCGGATCCTTGAGGGCCAAGCGGGTGTGGTGAACGTGATTGACGACATCCTAGTCTCCGGCAAGACCCGCTCAGGACACGACTGTCGTCTCCGGGAAGTCCTCGACCGACTGGTGAAAGCGGCAGTCACGCTCAACCGCAAGAAATGTACAGTCGCCGACCGATATTTCGGACTCGACGGGGATCGCGCAAACGTCCGAATAATCACGCAGTCCGAAAAAGTGAAATCTGCCAAAAAAATGCCTTTATTGGCACTTTACATACCAAGTGGCTCGAGAAACCGGTCGATGGTTTGCTGGACAGTGTTTCGCCTTCGGGCGATCAGATCGTTTTGCATTTCAGCGAGAGTCGTTCTGTCACTGAATACAGACGAAAGTACCATAAGCGCTTGGGTGAGTTCCGCGTTGGACGGCCGTATGATGGCCGGCACGTCGTCCTCGGAGTCAGATTCGCTGTCTGGCTCGAGGACCTGGCGAACAATCTCTTCGTCCGTCAAGTCAGCACACACGTCGAGCGCACTGTCCATGTCCGTGAACTTGTCAAATGTCACGGCAGGGGGAACTGCATGACCGCCATCGCGCAGATCGGCAATCAAGTTCTCTGTGCTGATAGACTGTGCATCCGGCACGGGGTCTTCGGTTTCGACGGCCGACTCACAATCAAGAGCGAATCTCGCGTGGCGGAAACAGTTTCGAAGGGTGTCGAGCGTTACCGCCTTCCATGCATCTGACAGCATATCGATAGCATCTTTTCAATTGTCATTGTAGAGTATCTCCCGCATTTCGTAGGAGTCTTCGTCGGCGCCGTTGACGCAGTTGAAGATGCAGTTGGCGCTATTTGACACCGCTTGGGGGGAAACGGCAGAAGGCACGCGCACTTACAACGGCGGCGGACAACGTCGTAGCTCCCAGACGTTGACGAACACGACACCACGACCCGACGACCCGACGACCCGACCGTGACTGCGACCGACTTTGATGCGCAGCATGAAACGAAAGTGGGAAACGAAAGCAACGAAAGTGCACGGGCGGCGCCTCGGCCACCTCGGCGGCGCCCGCGCACTTTCCCTCGGTTCACGGTGAGAGAGAGAGTTTCCCGCACACTTTCCCACTTCCCTTGGCACCTCGGTTCACGGTGAGAGTGGCTACAAAGGGAAGTGTAAAGTGCAAGTGGTGGCGGTTTGGCGGCCGCAAATCAGTCCGGAAAATCGAAGGACGAGTTGTAGGTTGTCCGGAATTTCAGTCACTTTTATACATTAACTCTATGGGGCGAGTGGCGGTTCCGTGAATATGGTCAGAATAATCGGGCATGTCCGAAATTTCGGCGTCCGAAAAATAGGTCGGCGACTGTACCTTCGCTTCGAGCGGCGTGAAGTTCCTCGGAGTCATCGTCAGCGCCCAAGGCATCTTCCCAGATCCTGACAAGGTGGAGGCTATCCAAGCTATGGCTGCGCCTGAAGATACTGCCGGCGTTCGTCCTCTTTTGGGCCTGGTCAATCATATTGGCCGCTTCCTACCTCACGTTTCGGAGGTGACGGCGCGGCTCCGCGCATTGCTGCTTAAGAACTTTGTGTGGATCTGGCGCCACGCTCAACAGTCGGCCTTCTCAACGTTAAAGCAGCTGCTTTGCTCAGACCTCTGCGTCGCGCGGTATAACGAAGGAGCTGGCATCAGCCAGACTGTCGTCTCAGCTGATGCCAGCTCCATCGGGCTTGGGGCCGTTCTCCTGCAAGAGCAACCTTCGGGTGAACGTCGGGCTGTCGCTTTTGCTTCCCGTGCGCTTACGCCGACAGAACAGCGCTACAGCCATACAAACGGAAAAAGAGTCCCTTGCTGTGACCTGGGCTGTGCTGAGATTCGACTAGTACTTGCGTGGGCTCAACTTCACCGTCGATACCGACCACCTGCCTCTTGTCACCCTGCTCGCTGGAAAGGATCTGGAGCTGCTGCCGCCTAGGATTCAACGGATGCACATCAAGCTGATGCGATACCAGTTTGGCCTCCAGCATGTGCCGGGCAAGCTCATCGCCACGGCCGACACCCTCTCCCGAGCACCCTGTAGCGGAAGCCCCTCCCCTACGGTCCGGTCTATGGAGCTCTTTGTCAACGAGGTCGTCAGGGGCATTCCTCCTCCCTTCGCTACCCGGCTGGAGGTAGTTCGACAGCACCAGGCGGAGGATGGAGAGTGCTCCTCAGTCATTCGCTTCTGCCACACGGGATGGCCGGACAAGGAGGAAGCTACCCCCGAACTTGGTACCTTACTGGAAGGAGAGGGGTAGACTGACAGTTTCCGAGGGACTACTCCTGCTAGACTGCCGCCTTGTGATTCCCGCTGTTCTGCGCCCCAGCATCCTGGCCCTTCTACACGACTGCAATCAAGGACTCAGGAGTTGCAAGGAGCGCGCACGAGGGAGCGTCTGGTGGCCAATTGTGCCCTCCACATCGTGGATCTGGTCGCCGGCTGCGAGAAGTGCGCAGAGACGAGAGTCGTGCGGCCGGAGCCGCTAATCTCGACCACAACGCCCGACCGACCATGGCAACGCCTGGGCATAGACCTCTTCCAGCTGAAGGGACGGGAGTATGTTCTTGTCGTGGACTACTATTCACGTTTCCCGGAAATGGTCTACCTGGCCTCTACGTCTGCCTCTGCTGTCATCGCAGCGATCAAGAGCTGTTCCGCACGGCACGGCATCCCCGATGTAGTCCGGACCGACAACGGTCCTCAGTTTTCTTGCCAGGAATTTAAGGACTTTTCGCGGGTCTATGGCTTCAGGCACGAGACCAGCAGCCCTCGATATCCTCAAAGCAACGGGGAGGTGGAGCGTATGGTTTGTACGGTGAAGGACCTACTCCAGAAGACAGACGACCCCTACCTGGCACTCCTCACCTACAGGGACACTCCTGGGGTCTCCGGCGTGTCACCTACCAAGCTGTTGATGGGTTGACGGCTCCAGACACGGCTACCCGCGTTGCCAGGACGACTTGCACCAACACAGCCTAGCCACAAGACCTTCAGAGCCCGGGATGCGAGGGACAAAGCCCGCCAGGCTCGTGATTTCCGTCGCCGGCACAACGCCCATTCTTTGAGACCTCCTATGCCAGGCGATACAGTCTGGGTGACCGATGCCAACTGCCGAGCCCAAGTTCTCAGCCCGGCCCAGCGGCCCCGTTCGTACATTGTCGAGACTCCAAGGGGTACGCTCCAGCAGAACTGGAGACACTTGATGCCGTTCACTTCGTCTGGGAACTCAAGAGAACCAGACTCCCCACCTGCTTCGGAGCAGTTGCCAGGTCTCCGACCCTAAGGAGAGTCGACAGGACGTCGACCAGCGGGGCAGTCTCTGCGACCCCAACCTGAAGCAGCCTTACCAGCGGAGTCGTCGTCAACTGCGGGGCGCTCACCGCAAGGAGGAGTCACAAGGACTCGTTGTGGTCGCGTGGTCAAGCCGCCACGACGGCTCAATTTGTGAACTTGTTGTTTTTGGTCTAGCAACTCTCCAGGAGGGGAGACAGGGGTCGCTAACCATGTGCTACCGGGGTTAGCTTATTCCCGAGATGGCACTAGCTGTGCATCACATGTATATAATTAAGAGAATGTTCGAGAATAAAGTTCAGTTTGGTTCCGAGAGAGAGAGTCACGGAGTCACCGTCGTCAATATATCGCCCGATACCGTCCCGCCCACATGGCGTCGAACAAAAAGTATGCAGCAGAAGAAAAAGGGAGCGGACGAGCGGCTTGCATGCTTTTGCATTCACAACTCATAAGGAATGCTTAGGTGTACCTCAATCTTTTTTATTAAGCAAAAAACGAAAAGTAGAAAAAAATATATATTTAAAATGTAAAAAAAAAAACAAAAAAACAAGACGCGCTTGCCTCCTAGTAGCGGAACCAGCCAAACCAGCCAGCCGGCGCACACTAGAGCAGCTAGCACATTGAGCCGACTGTTGTGTCGGACTAACTGGAGCGTGAGTGTGCCATTCTTATCTTTACGATTTGAATCTGTCGTCTGTTGTGTGCTACTTTTGCCGTTCAGTGTAGTGCCTCCGGTTTGTGTGTTGGTGTGCACATTGTGCGTGCACTTGGTTGGGTGAGTCAGTATGTGGACGGCTCTTTTGCTCTTCCCTCAGATGCTCCGTAGGCCAACCGATTTGAACGCGATTCATGGGTTGCCAGCCAAAGTCTGAAGAATGGTGATGAACCAAAGGTAGAGTTAATTAGAATTACGAAAGACCTCATGTATGAGCTAAGTAAGATCATGCGCTAGCCACATCTCACCAACAGCTGGTCCAGTTTGAAATGACAAATGCCAAACATTAAAGAGGTGCGCAATGAGAACAAAGTCGAAGCCCGGAATGTTTGTTCGGAGCGCGCTACAATTTCGAACATGTAAACAGCGAAATTTAGGGATCATTCACTTTTTTCGGCAGATAGGAGGCGCTGACGCACTCGCCACCATTAGGTTGCTTTAACTGGTTCGTTTCGGTTTCAACATGCACAAAACTGTGTTGCCATTTTCTGTAATTTTTTGCTTTATTTTCTGATACAGATGTTTCCCTCGTAGCACACAACCAATGAAACAGTGGTATTGAGCCACTTTGAAGACTACGAGGTTTTGAGCCTAAATTGCGAGACTTATCTGATCGTGGTCGGTGCCGAAATGACTGAACTGATGTACTATCGTGAGCAATATGAGAGGGAACAGCGGAGCGCGTGCCAAATAGCCTCGAACCCTACCCGTGGCGATACGCTGCGGCAGCTCTTGGAAAGAAGGTGGAGAGAGCGGTGCGCTGCCGTCTGCCAACGGCACCCCCGCCATGCTGGCTTTCCTCTCGCGCGGCACCTGATAACGATGAACATTGCGAGGCGCTTTTATGCGTCGTATCATTGACAGCTTTGCGAACTTGAAAAAGAAAGCTCACGGCAACGAGATGAAAACAGTTTTTTTATATCAAGACGTTATCGGCGTTAGTAGTCGGCGATGAACTAAACCGCGTGAAAAGTAAGCTGCCAGTGGCGGGGGTGCCGGCAGCAGACGAAAGCGCACCGCTCTCTCCACCTTCTTTCCAAGAGCTGCCGCGGCGTATCGCCACGGGTAGGGTTCGAGGCTATTTGGCACGCGCTCCGCTGTTCCCTCTCATATTGCTCACGATAGTACAGGGAAGATTACCATAGTCTACGGCCATACCCGATACGCAAGTTTCCAGAAAAATAGACCAACGAGAGACTAATACACGAATGTGAAGGAAAAGGTTGAAAGCTGGATTAGTGATACGCTGAATCGGGCAGAACAGAACAGATGAAGCCGGCCGGCAGGTGCCTTACAAACGCAACATTGTTGCGATGACACGAGCCGGACACATTCCTGCCTAAGTCACGACTGGTAGGTTTTACCTCGCTCTTCCGATAACACGCGTAAAATAAGGTTGACAACTGAAAACATGAAGTCCACAAAGCACAAAAAAAAAAAAAAATTTGTCACCACATTCCATCCCTCCCCTCTTGGTAAGATGCAGTCTCGTTCGTTAAGTGGGGCCATTATAAGTGGGCTCGACTATATGAGAAGGAGCACAAGCGGAATTGCCTACTCTAGTGCTCGTGTTGCTTCTCGGTCGGCAAATATGGAGGGAAAAGGGGGGTTCCACGGCAATTTTAGAGCCTCCCTGGGTTTCCGGGGGACCAAAAAGTTTGAGAACCCCCGTTGTAAGGCAACAATGTCCGCAACGAGTCAAACCCTTTCGAACTTGGCTAAAAGCCCGAACCCCGAGATTCGACGAAAGTTTGCGACAGCCCAGTTCCTAGGAATCCGCTCGGAGAACCCGTGCCACGCTGCTTTCAACTGCACGGGGGATAGGGGCTCCATCGGGCAGCAATGCCTTCGATCCCTGCCTCCCTACCCGACAATGCTGTTGAGAAGCCAAAAAAAAAAAAAAGGGAGTAGGACTTACCTTGGCAGAGGCATCACACGCCCCCGATACGAAGGTTCGAAAGTCGGGGGACAGCGAGAGGGACATGACATCTCCGGTGTGTCCAGTGAAGGATGTGCACTGCTGGCCAGTCTCTATGTCCCACAGAGCACTGCACAAGACGGGGGAAGAGGGTGTCGGACGCCGTCCCGTTTGCTCGGCAAACACAGCCGCTGCCACCGCCACAAATACCGTGTTTGCTTGATTCTAATGCGCCGGCTTACTTAGCTCCCAGATATTCAAAAAGTAAACTGCTGCCGATTCTACCGCGCAGGTAAAATAATGAAGTTGAACGCACATACCTCGTAGAACAGATTTAAAAAACGCGCATCAACGCAAAAATAAATACCGTGCACTGTCGCTGTTGTTAGAGTCCGACGATGGTTCTTCAGCTGCCACAGAGATAATCCTTGCTTTTGTCTGAAGCGTTTAAGGTGTCGCACTTCTTGCATTTGTAGAAGTGCGCAACCGTCGCCTCTGGGAGGGTCGTCTTCCAAACACTTTGCGAGCTCGTCGGATCACTGGGATTGCAAGGCCACGCAGTGCTGCTCAGTGATCTTTTCCTGCCAGCCTGATGGCCTTCAGCTTAAACAAAGCCTCCTAGTGGAATTTCTTTTGTTTTTCCATTTTTAAAACGGCCAACACGAGTCCATAGACGAGAGAAAATGCGCGTCATACGGACAAAGATAACAAATGGCGAATGTAAACAAATGGTCGCAATGACGATGAGGCTAGCCACCATATACCGAGCATTGCATTTTTCTTTCGAGTTTCGGCTGTTGGTTTCGATTGTAAAGCACATGTAATTCTGGGCACTGATTTTGGCGGAAAACAAATGTGCATTAGAATCGTGCAAACACGGTAACTGCTCCATTACCAAAGTACCATATTTTCCGGTCTACGAGTTGCATAAGTCGTACCGACAGAAAGTTGTGACAAATCGCACCTTATACACCTTATATGGTATGTTGCCTCGCATTAAAATACCGGGCAAGTAGCCACCAACAATTTGAAGACGATCCCGAAAATTTGGGGGATGGACGTTTGCCAGGTCCGAGAGCAAAATTTCAAAAGGGGCATGATAAGGTGGGCTTCACCGCCTTCTGCCGGTGCGCTCCGAGAGGCAGTCAAAGTGGAGAAGCATTTCAGCTATACTCCATTTCACAATAACTTTGCGAACTGTGGAGGCAACGGCCCCCGTGACCCAATAAGAGCATCGGAGTAAGGCATGTGATAAGACTCCATGATCGAGGCCACACAGGCCTCGTTACCGCCACAGCAACAGTGCCGTCCGTGACAACAAGTTGTTCTAGGTTTCTTTTCCTTTTAATGGCAACTGAACTCTCACGATTCTCTCTCTACCAAGAATATATAAAAAAAATGGGAATACATATTCACAAATTTACGAGTTTCAATTATATTTAAGCCCAAAAAGTGACGCCCCATCCGTAACCAGTCAATTCTTTTTTTTTTTTTTTTCCTCCTTGTAGTGCCGTGGACGTTGGAAATCGCAGCCGTGTAATTGACCGCTTCCGCTCAAAACATAGCACTGGGCTCTGGCATTAGCACCCGCCATAAATTCACAAGTAAATAGAGCGTATGGTTGTGTCAAACTGTTCCCAAAGAGCTAACTATTCTAGCGGATGGCAATGTTGAGACAGTGGACATTCATCAGAAGTTGGTTGGTTTTGCAGAAGACGACTCTTGGCCAGCAGACGACAGCCGGTTTCTCCGGGCCTCGCATTTGGTGGAGCGACACACACACTACCGTGACATTGTGTCACGTGCCTCACTCCGACGCTCCGATTGGGTCGCGGGGGCCGTAGCCTCCACAGTCCGCCAAGTTATCATGAATGGGAGCATAGCTAGAGGGATGTTTGGGATGGGCACTTGATATGTCCTTTGCTTATCCTTCAGAAATGGTGGGTGCTTATCGTAACACGGGCACATGCTCAGTATTCTACAGCACTTGCAGCTCCCTTGGGTTAAATTTTAGGTCTCACATACACAACCTTAGCACGAAAAAAAAAAAAAAAAAGTGGTCCGACAGCAGAGTCAATTATAGGAGGGACCCCAGACAAGTGCGTTGCATTGTTTTAGAAATGGCAGTCCTTCAACAAGTTTCTTGTCACATATCTTCTTCACAATACTCTGTAAGCAGCAGAGAGTGACTGTGCCGCGGCAAGGCATCGACGAGTGCACACGTTGACGGTCTAGCAGCCACCACTGGGGGCCTGGCACCAGGGGAGTGTTATCAAGATTTCAGACCCTCTGAATTAACGGCGACGTGTGATCGCAGTGATGCATCATTGAAGGCGTTTCTCTTTCATGCAAGCGTTTTTAACTCTGAACAATTCCTTTTTCTTGTCTCAAAAATGACTGGTCAATACTGCGCCACCACCACTAAATTTGATCACGGCATTTAGTGGGGGCAATACGAACCCGTGCACTCAATTGCCCGACTCTTTTTGCTCGAGAAAGCATTCTTTCATTTGAATCCAGATGGAGAAAGACACTTTGTAAGTTCTCAGATTTAAGAAAGAATGACCGGCACTTGGATGCAGTGTTCAATTACGGAATGTCAGTGCACAAGAAACTGCTTTTATAAATCTACTTGTCATGAATTTGGATTGGCTCACTCGGATAAGAAAAACACCCCCTGTCGAAAGTGCGGCCTCATCAGCAGCTTCCGCCTCTATTGCAAACTTTGGTGAGAATTTTGTGACTGAAGGCATGTTGAAGGTCTCTAAAAGCAGTTAACTGTGAGGGTGCTCTTCGTTGTGAATACTGCACAATGTTAGAAGGAGGCTACCCTCAAGATGATATTTCAAACTACTACTGTTCACAACTGGCAATGCAGACATTCAAGCCCATTTGCTATGAAAGCATATACAGAGTATGATTTTAATAGCCGTGAAAGGTACACTACTGCTGTCTGTGCAGGCGAGTTACATGGCCAGGAAGACATAATTTAGGAGGCTAATTTTCATGTAAATAGGATAATTAACTAAAAATCTGTCAATTCACTCTTTAAAGGGACCATGAAATGACCTTTTTACTTTTGCAAGATAACTTTCACATTAAACAGTCAATGTTCACTGAATGCCGAACAGGCATCCGTTTTCGTCTCGGTTTATTAATTTCTACACAAAACATTAATGAAATATCGACTTTTTCTTTCTCTCCAACTGACCGCAAAACAAGCTGCGACGTAATTTTGACGGTCGTGACGTACCCTGTTTCCGGAACCGGAAGCTCTCTCGGCAGTAGGAGATGGGAGCGTTAGCGGCGGCGAGTTGGCGGTGTGCCGGTAGGTTTTACTGCGCTGATGTCACCGACGTATTTTCGGAATCTGCGCCTCTCATCGCCGCGATAGGCATGGACACATCGCAGCTAAGCGTAATTGAATGAGAGATGTTGCGCTACAGCGACAGCATGGGACTAGTCCCATACGCCGGTATGCCTGTTGGGAAGTGCGGCGAGTCTTCCGGTGAAGACTCCAGCCCAACTGTCATTGTTGGTAAAAGGCGGCCCGTGTCAGTCATTTGCAAAGCGACGCAAATGGAAACAAATTGCCGCGGCGTTTTTCGCGGCCTCGGAGATGCAGGAGCGAGCCGACGTTAAAAAAAGATACGTTTGAACTACGACAGTCTCAGCAAGAGCCACGTAAATATCTGTTCACACTCGGAGCGGACGCGCGCGTTTGATGGGAGCGCATCGGGACTGATCTTTTACGATTGCAACTCGATACTGACGACTGACGTGACACTCGGCAAAGGAAGTTTGGACCGGCATTGCACGTAGCTCCCACGAACTGTTATAGCTCGACAGTGACGTGCAGTCGTGTCAGAATAAAAAATGGCATACTAATAACAAAGTGTACATACCGTGTTACGAAGGTAATCCATACGGCGTTTATTTGAGCTCTATATCACCCAAAACAAAAAGATAGAATCGACGAGAGTCCCTTTTCGACGACAGTGTTCATCAACACTGCCTCGGAAAACAAGGGGAAGAGATTGACCTCACCTCTTTATCTAAAATTGAGGTCAGCGATCAAACTATAATACGGGAAGGGTCCATAAGGGTCGCCCGGGCATATTCCATTCAGCACGCCAGCCGGTCGTGGGCAGACGGTCTTGGCCAAGTGTCGCTGAAGCAACGCTGTTCCGAGTCGGAGTGCCTGCTACGCCGCTAGGCCTATCCGCCAAGTTCGCTTGCTCGGAGCCGGTGGATTCGTCGTCGTTGTAGCTTTTCGCGGGTGTTTGTGGATCCAGCGTTCTTGTTCGTCGTGGTCTGTCTCAAGTACTTTTTTCTTGATGCTTGAAGTCGGGACGCGCGAGAAGAACACGTAGAAAAAGAAACGTTCTTTGGTCGTCGCGAAGTAGTAACTGAGCGACGCCAGCGACGCTGTCGGCCCGGTCGGCCCTACTGCGCAGGTGCAGTAGTTGCTTCGTTTCCCACACGATAGATGGCGCTTGGCTCTCAGCATTATCAAATTTGGCAATTTTCGTCACATCTTTAATTACGCTACAAAATGTGGATCTGAATATTATTTAACAAAACTTTTATGAAACACTGGCCGGCTATCTATTGTTTACGATCGCGTTGCTGGTGTGGTAGGCTCTTACCCAATAGGCGACGTGGATTCGGCTGACGTGCTGCGTTTCCGCGGATGCATCGCAGTGAAAAGGCAGAGAACTTTCGAAGGAAAGAAGGCGCAAAAGAGTCCAGTTTTCTCTTAAAAGTTCTATAGCGAAGAATTTTTTTTGGCTCCCTATTTTTGTGTTTCTTTTCACACCTTTTACGATGATCGGTGGATGAAATTCGATTTCAGAATCGTTTCATGGTCCCTTTAATTATTAAAAATAAACATGGTTCCAACTATAAACTTGCCGAGTGTCATCTAAAACCACTAAATAAGCCAATTTGAGAAAGATTCTAAGCGTTGGTTAAGCGGGGGGGGGGGGGGGGGGGGGGGGGCAAAAGTTTTCTCTCCTGCAGCAGGCACAACACTGACTGTCCGAAAACGTGGATGAAAAGATCATCCGCGTTTTCCAACTGCCAGTGTTGCACCTGTTGCACAAATGGAAACTTTAGTGCACCCCCGCGCTCCAAATCTTTCTAAAATTGACTGATTTAGTGGTTGTAGATGGTGCTCGGCAAGTTTCTAATTGGAATAGGTTTATTTACAGTAATCAAAAGTTCATCAACAAACTTTAGTTAATTTTCCGACTCATCGTAAAGATTAGCCTCTTATACTATGTTGCCCGTGCCGTATAACTCAACAGCACGGAATGGATTACTCTAGCTTCCACTGCTTTTTTCAAAATAAAGCTTTTCGAATTAAAACCAAACATCCTGCATAACGTCGTTGCCAAGTCTCCCGTATGTACACTGCACAACACTGTTAATGCAAACGCACCATGTAAGCTTCCCTACACTCTCATAGAGTTACATACAGTGTTACAGTGTTAGGTTGCAGCAACCGTCTGGCCTCAGACTCTCACAAAATATGGTATTTTTGCCCACCTACAACACAAAGCTACAAGGGGAAATGTACACCACCTGCAGAAGCGGCCCTTCACTGTTGCTGCCCAAACTCGTCCATCCACAGTGACAGTTCAAACGGACCAACTTTTGCCCCAAACTCCGAAAGACTTTTCTCTAGCCTGAAACAACCATGCGGTGGGACACAGTTTTAAATATTCCTTGTTTCGTTGCGTGGTCGCCGGGCCCAAGATATGCTCGAGTTCACTCCCCCATTGGCCCAATTATCGCCGCCCCTGCACTGCCACTTTTGTCTACTGGGCTGTGGAACTAGTTTTGAGCTTGTGCAGTAGTTCTCCAGTAAGAAATATCAGATGTTGTACATGCGCCGAAGGAGTGAGAGAGGAAGACTGGAGCAAAGAGGAGACAACCGCCGCTTTGATGCAACACGCTGGTGTCTGCGCAGAGCACTGTTGAGGCTACGCGTCGTCTGCCTATAAGCTTTTTTCGTCTTTGCCCGAATAAAAGTTTGCGTTCAAACGTGGAGAAACTTCGTTAGCTTTTTAAGCCACCGAGGAATAACACAATATCATTTTCCTGCCGGATCCTGCCTAATAAAAGGAAAGAACCGAATTTGGGATGTCGATCCCACACATTCCACCGGGCGAATGAATGAAAATGGCAAACCTCCCCTCTCGGCTGGGAGCAGCCAGTTCATGCGCATACGTTCACGCCTCTCGCTCTGCGCCGCAGGCTGATTGGCTTACGAGATCATAGACTTGCCAAACTCTCCCAATATACGGCTCTGGGTACGGGTTAAGGGAGAGCGTGATCATGCGGCAAAAAGATGGACTTACAACTGTTTAACGAGTCTGTAGTTTCTATTGCTCTGCCAGCCTACCATAAAATGCCAATTAAGTACCCATGCAAAAGTTGGGAGATAATCCCCGAAAAATGGGGATGGGCACTCGTTAGGTCCGAGAGCAGAAAAACACTAAGGGCATACGGTAGGGTAGATCCTTATTTGATCTAACGGAACGGTACAGGAGCAACACAGACGTCTGGCAGAACCCTTCATTTTTAAAGCAGCCGCGAGGCTCTCGTCAAGCTCTTGTACCAAGCTTTACCACTTCGCACCGACGCACGCACACAAAGCTTCGCCGCTTTGCACTGGCTTCTCGCAGAAGCAGCTGACGCAGTAGAACACCTCGATTCGCTCAGAGGGGTCGGAAGTTTGCTGGAGTGGGCACTTCGTACGTCCATTGCCCATACTTCAAATGTTTCTAAAAAAAGAAGTGGGCGCTTATTGCGACACAAACGCGGGAGCAAACAAAGTATAGCCGCGGACAACTTGGCGAGGCCAACGAAGGCCTCTCCGCACGTCTACCCAACGTGCCAGGAGACCCACCAGGTCATGTCCCCGGAGCTGGTGACGATCTGGTTGTCGTCGACGAAGCGGCAGCAGGACAGGTAGCCCGTGTGTCCGGGCAACTCTCGGCTGACGCGCACGTTGCCCTCGCGCGTCTTCAGGCTGTAGATGGAGCAGATGTTGTCCAGGCCCCCGCAGGCCACGTAGCTCCCGGTCGGGGCGTAGGCGCACGTCATCACCCAGCTCGACCGCAGTGGGATCGCATGCACCTTGTTGGTGGTGTATGCATCCCACACTATCAGCTTGCCGTCCTGGGACGCCGACACCAGGTAGCTGCATGGGGGAGACCACGTCAGTCGAGTCAAACGGGGAGACGTCTCTATGCAATCTGCGACAATATGTCACCAAACTTGGCAAAGAGCAAACGCTATGACCCGAAGCACGTGGCAGCCCTTACCAAATGTACAGGGGAAAGTGTAACCCAAGCAGTTGGAGAAGAGGGGAACTCCCCTTCATCTGGATTGTCTTTTATGTAATCCAGACATCGCTTTTGTCCCCCTCATAGATTATAGCCAGTCACTCGAATTTTTTACGAAAGTGGTTTTCCTTTTCTCTATCCTTGACTTTTACAGTACTGCACGCAACTAGTGAGACAGAGTGTAGTCCACGTGCATTCCTTCGGCACACTGGTCACCTCGCCAAGACTGTAGCCTTCACAGTCAGCCAGACTACATTGAGTAAGGTATAGTGCTAGCCAAAGGGGGCAAAATGCCGCATGAGGTGTCTCCGGCATACTAAGTCATGAAGTCGAATGCCACGCTGCGAAAACAAGAAATGTGGTAGGTTAATCCAACCACTTTTTTTTAACAGCTAAATGTGCTATCGTGGACACGGATGGCTATGATGCGCAAGCGGTGGTTTTCTTGTGATCCCAGCGCAATATGCTCTACGAAAGAAATCACACTTTCAATTTCCCTCTGATGTTGATTGCTCTCCTAGTTTGTGTTTACACAGGGTGTCTAGCAAATCATTATTTTGAAATTCCCCGACTTTTCCAGGTTTTCCCTGACAATTTCGGGTGAAGTTCGCTGACAATTTCAGGTGATGTTCCCTGACCACTGTAGGGGCGGTTACAACACAAGGCATTGAGCGTTGAGCACTGTGAGGATCATTTTGCACGGGCTTAATCCAACTTGCATATTCCGAAATATTCGGGTTCGTCCAGTCCGGATTAAACAAACACTTTCTTGCTGCTGATATCGTCAGTGAAGAGGCCACTTCCGTAAACACAATGAAAACACGACGCTCAACCACATACATCAATAACCGAATAGCAGCATGACCGCCAGATGCACGCTTTCAGGATCCTTTCGGCTTAAGCCTTGGATTGGGGTCTGCGGCTTTCCCATTTGCTGCTAAATCAGTAGCTCTAAACGGATCTAGTCCAGTGTCGCGCCTTTAAAGGCCGCTGTACAAACGGGGCGTTCTGCAGGGAAGAACCTTCTCTCCCGAAGCTGGGGGACGGGGAGAGAAAGGGCCAGCGTTGGATGGAAAGAGCGTCTAGAGAATGGGATTAGCCTCGGGGCGAGCCATTTTCTCGAGAGTGAGTGGAGACGGAACAAAGCTGCCCGGGGGGGGGGGGGGGGGTTCCGGCTACCAGGCGGAAGAAAGATAAGCTTGTCAAACGGCGACCTCGGATGCGAGGACAGGCACGTCAGAGAATTTGAAAATAGCCTTCCCGGTTGTGGTCTCGTGCTGCTTGATTAGCTGGACGACCCAGTGCGGTCTACTGGCTCTAGAAGGTGACTCGGATGAGGAAAACTCGTTTTGCTCCAAAATTCTAAAAGCATTCTGGAACGTGAAACTCTTGCCACAAATAAAAATAACACAACATGTATGAAAAACTATGAGGGCACCTAAGCTGTCTCCCATGATGTGAGAATGCGTGAGCATTACAGGCAGAGTTATGTTGGCGCAACTTGCAATAAAGAAAGAAAAAAAAAGTTATGCTGGTGCAACGGATAGCGCGCTAGTTTCACGATCAAGAGGGCCTAGCTTCGAAACCGGGCAGGGGATGTTTTTTTTCTCGTGTTTTCTTTATTTTTTTTTTTTTGTTTGGTCACGTGACAAGAAAAATCATGTGAACAGAAATTTTTTTGGCTACGTCACCAGAGATTTTTTCTTATTTTTTCCTTTTTTTCTGTCTTTTTTTTTCGGTTTACGCTCCCTTTTGCAGAACTCTTTGCACCTATGTCGCGTTACTTTGGCGTTAGCCAAATAATTTTATTTATGGCGGGGAATTCTGCCGTATGTATCTTATGTTACTATTACCAACCCTGGCTTGCAATTCGCAAAGAAAATTTCGTCCGGCAACCAGTTTGGGAATGACGAGGCCAAATTTGTGTTATAATTTTTTTGAGGTGTAAGCATAATTTCGGCTTCGTTATCCGTCGGTGTCTATGATTGACTCTTCAAGTATCTTTTGGGAAGGTAGACGACGGGCATTTTTAGAGAGCACGTGTGTTGACCAGAGCGAACATTGCTGAAGCGCCTCCAGTGTGATTTTGGCCGTAAATAACTGGAGGCCCCGGGCAAACACACCCAATGTAGAAAAGTATCTACATTTCTGGTTTCATACAGAGCTATGAAAGCCAGAAGGAACGAACCCCAGCCGAATCAAACAACCGGCTTGCAAACGCGATCGTGTTGATAATAGCGCCAAGTAGTTTGTATGACTCTTTCTGGAGGTGTGCAGAGAGTAAAAGCACGGAGGTAATATATGCTTTTGCCTAGTCACCTCGCGAACGGTTGAGTATTGGCTGCAGAAATCCATTTCGCTTTGTTTTATTACCGGGATTATATCTTGATTTATGTGTACCTAATTTCACAGACAGAACGAAGTCGCTTTTCTCGTGTGGCGTCACGGCGGGGAGACAGAAATCCCTCAGTGTACCGAAATTGTAGCGACGCTTGTGCTCGTTCTATAGCACTCCTAAAAACCGTGCGATCACTGCTGTGCAACGTAAACATTGCATAAACTACCATTACTTGTACTCGTATAGCATCGTGAGGGAACGACTATCACTGGGTAAACAGGAGTAGGAAGAATGGGTGCGTGCGATTTGTTGAATTTCGAATAAACAAATCCAGCTTCAATGAATGCGATAGTTTTGCATTCACTCAACCAGCTATACGAGTTTTCAGGTGGAGTATAAAACGGTACAGTCAAATCTCGGTACAGCGAACACCACTTTAACAAACTTTTCAGATTAACAAACTTCTGAAAAATCCCGTGCTGACCGCCTATGGTTGTAATGCAAAATTATTTCACTACAACATACATCAGAATAACGAACATTTCAGAATAACGAGCACTATATTTAGATCCGCATCGTGTTAACACCTCAGTACTACGAACTCATATTCTGAAGTGCGGGAATTCTAAGGTTTCAGTGAATCTGACACGGCGAGCGGACGCCTTGCAAGTTGCAACTCGCTCCGTTGAAAACGCTCTGTTAAACAATTTAAAACTTTTTTTTTTTTTTTTTAATTTTTGTTGAAACAACGACGGGTTTTATCAGCGCAGACGGCGCAGAGCGCAGTTTCCCACTTCAGAGAGCGCAGTTTCTCACCTTTGTTTCTCACTTCTGCGTGTGCTCTCAGCCTTGTCAGACGCGACTTTTTTCTGTGTTTATTGGCGTCCACAAAGCAAGCCTGCGTTCGTGCTGCGGTGCTGCCATGAGCTCATCTCTCCGTCCGCCGAAAACGTGGAAACAGTTTTCGCTAAGTGAGAAAGTTGATATTATTCGGCAACTAGGAGAAGGCAAAAAACAAGCTGTCGTTGCGAAGGGACATGGAGTGGCGCGTTCTACAATAGCCACGAATCTCAAGGATAAAGAAAAAATATTGAAGTGTCAGCTTCAATCGCACCTTGCCTCCTCAAGAAAGCGACTGCGGCTTGGCGACTTCCAGCAGATAAACTCGGCGTTGCTGACATGGTTTAAAGACGTCAGAGCGCAGAACGTGCCCGTGTCAGGTCCCCATGATCCAGGAGAAGGCACGGCAGTTTGCTGCCATTCTGGAGCCAACTACAAGATGCCACTTCGAGGCATCTTGTGGTTGGCTCCAACGTTTTCACCAGCGGAATGCAATCACCTGGCAGACTGTGTCCGGCAAGGAGAAGGCAGCGGACGAAGCAGCAGCAGCCACGTGGCGGGAAGAAAAGTTTCGGGAAATGGTGGCGTCGTACCGTGCGACCAATGTACTCAACGCCGACGAGACGGCCTGCTTCAACCAACTTTTGCCGGACAAGACAATGCGCTTCAAGGGGGAAGAATGCAAAGGTGGCAAGAAATCAAAGGTTCGCATTACTGTGCTGTATGGGCCTCCTGCGTTCCCCAGGGGGTGCTGCGAAAAGGGACTTGTTAGGCCTTGTTTTGGGTAGTACAAACTTTAGCGTCTCAAACTATCACGCATGCAGAAGCGTGCCAGCTCTGGTGCCGAGCGCGAGATCACGATGAAAATACTGCCGTTCCACGCGTTCCAAAATAGACATGACAAAGAAAAAGAAAAATTAAAGCGTCGCTTCACAAGTGTTTTGACGTCACCACCCAGAGATAAAAGACGCATACCCTAGCGGTGGTGTCATGAATTTGGCACTTTCGATTGTCTTGCGGCGTTGAGTCTGGCCGATTCCTGGCGTCCAAAAGTGTTTTTTCGTTCTTCAGCACAAGACAGAATTAAAAAGCTCAACCAACGTGCCATAAGTAGTGCGAGGCTCAATCAGGTGAGCTTGTACAACCCAAAATGAGGGCGCTAACGTTTGTTTAAAGCTTCAGCGCAGGAGGCCTATTGTTGCAATTCAACTGGCACAGAGAAGCTTAAGCCTCTCGTTATTGAGATTTGCAAAGCTGCGCTGCATGAAGAATGTGGTGTCTTTGCCATGCGAATACAGGGGTAACAAACGAGCCTGGATGACTCGATAGCTGTTTACCGAATAGCTTCTGAGTATTGACAAGAAGATGAAAAAGGAGGGATGGAACATTCTAATGATTGTTGACAACTGCTCGGCACACATTGTCAACAAACGGCCCACGAATGTGCGCCTCAAATACCTGCCGCCCAAATGCACATCTGTACTTCAACCCCTAGATCAGGGAATAATCAGGAGTGTGAAGGCACACTTCCGCAAGCACCTCGTTCAACGTGTGCTCATAAACCTGCGACTGAAGCAGTCCACTGTTATCAACGTCCGACAGGCTGCAGAAATGCTCACCGGCGCATGGTGGAGCATCACGTCAACAACCATAGAAAACTGCTGGAAGAAAACAGGCTTAATCAAAGGACATGAGCAGTCACAAGATGCTGAGCAGCCACAGAGCGCTGTATGCGCAGTGAGTTGTGGAGCGAGGTGACCGAGCTGCTCGCCGTGGATTCGGTCTCATTTGACGATTGTGTGCTGTGTGACGAGGCAACGATGACATCGACAGAGCTGACGACAGAGGACATCGTGCAAAGCATTCGCGATGATGAAGGCAACGACGATGGCATGAACGACGATGTCTCGGACAATGAGGGTGGTGCGGCAGCACCAGAAGATTGCGACGAGACCGTGACGACCGCAGATATGATGGATATCATGCGGAAATTCCGCATATTCCTCGGTAAAAGTGCCACGGCGACCGAATCGCTCCACAGGATTGTGGATGAGTTGGAGTCCTTCGTGCTGCAAAGCTTGTGCTGCACGCATAAAAAAAATCATCGACTACTTTAAATAAATGTGCTTTGTCTGATGTTCACTTGTGCATCTTTGTGAAAAACGAGTTAAAGGACCCACCGTTGTAAAGGTAGGACGTTTTAATCATTGGAAAATAAGTAATTATGGTTAATTTCGCGGTTTTCACTATAACAACCTTTCAGAATAACAAACAATTTTCCACGGCCCCCTTAAGTTCATTATACCGAGATTTCACTGTATATACCTTCCAAGTATGCGATTCGTGTTCTGCCAGTGGTACCTTAGCTAGATTAAAAAGCAGAATCCACGTTGAAAAAAAAATGACCGCATCTCCACGTGGTGAATGATGTTGATTGGGGCGAAGCTCGGGTGGTGCTGATGATACTGATTTTGGTCATAGGTATTGCTGCTTGCTGTCGGCGTTGACGCTTTGCCGCCGCTTCCCGAGCTCTCAACTCTGGGTCCGCTTGGCGTTTTTGACGCTGTGCAGCAGCTTCTCGCGCCCTGGTCTCCGGAGCAGCTTGCTGTCTACGTAGACGCCGAGGCGCTGCATGCCGAGCTTTTCGGTCCTTTTCATTCATGGCAGTAGGAGAATGAGTGGTTTTCTTCTTTTTCTTTTTTTTAAGCAGACAGATGGGATGGCATCTCAGAGAACCCCCTACTCTTTTTGTTTTTCTTCTTTTTCTTTTTTCATCTTTTTTTTTTCCAATTTTTTTTTTTTTTTGCCCTACGTGAGCACGTGAGCACGTGATCTCAGGAGCAGAAGCACGAGCACCCGACGCCGGCCTACGGCGGACGGACATACGGACATGGCTAGCCCCTAAAGAGCTTCGCCCCTAAAAAAAAAAAAAAAGTTTACGGTGACTTGAGCCGCTCCCGCGCCGAATCATGTTTCACGTAAGCGTAATATTGGGTTCGATGCCCGACGAGGGGTCTTCAATCATAAAAATATTTTGATTACAATTATTTGCAGCGCCAAAAATTTGAAAGCCAAGCAGTGAAGACAACAGTGTTCTTATAAATATTATATACATTTTATTTTACACTGTTTGAATACGCGGTCGTCGTTATGTCCTTGACTTACTGGCCAGCTTGTGGCGGACAGGGAGGTCTTGCAGGACCATATGACAGGACCTACACTAAACCTGCCGTGCTTAGAAAAATGTTAGTCCAATGCATACAAGCTTGTTCAAGGCGGACGGAGCGTTGCGCATCCGGCAAAGCGCATTCAGTCGCTGCCCGCGGCGTTTTTTTTTTCTTCTTTTTCGCGCAGCGAAATAATTTTTAGTCAAGCAGCAGGCCCCCTCTTCGGCGGGTTAAGCCGGATTAGCGGAGGCGTCTCCTAATCCATTCTCCGCGTTGGCCCCTCGGGGGAGAGCGGTAAACAGGTGGCGGAGGGTGGTGAAGGGAGGAAAGGAGGGCAAGAGAGGAGGAAATGCGAAAAAGTGGAAAGCGCGAACTGTACAGCGGCCTTTAAAGGACACATGCAAAGGAAAAAAACATTTTTTTTTTTAAACAGCTTAGATGGAAAAAGGATATCATAAAACAATTTTACAACGAAGAAAAAAAATTCTTAGAGCTATATTTACGGCGCTATACGACTTTGTAGTTGGCGCCCGCGGGCGCCGCGGAAAAGTGGCCCTTATTTGTCACGTGGTGCTTGCGCTCTTTCGGAAGCTTCCTATGGCCTCTAAAAGTAACTTATTCATCTTTGTTTGAAGTATAACAAAAGACTAAGATTAATAAGTAACTTTTAGAGCCCAAAGGAAACTCCTGAAAAAGCGCAAGCAGACGTGATAGACCTGTGCGCCGGTCAGATGACGGCGGCGGCGCTCCGAAGCAGACGAACTTGTGCGGCGGCGGCGACGGCGGAGTGGAGAAACGTGTTGAAGCGGCGTTCGCACAACGCTAGTTGTGCGAACGCCGCTAGTTCCACAATCTCATTGGGTGTGGAGGGATAACCGGACACTTGGGGACTCGCAGTGCCCTGCGTCTGTTGTGAGCGACTATAAGTATGTTCTCACGGGCGTCCGGGTGATGAAGACCAACTTACACTTGTCCAAAAGAAACCCTATTCCCATTTCATCGCAACCCCAGTCCGCCTCCGACGGGACCTTCCCTCCCAGTGTGGCCTCACCGGGAATCAGAGCCCCAGTGCATCGCGTAGATCTTGGCCAAATGTCCCCGTAGCGTGCGCCTCGTCCGCATCTGGATACGCCCCACGGGTTCCATGTTGGCCGTCGCTTGCACCAGGGTGGTATCACATGCCGCTTTCCGTGCATCCTGCAACGACAGGGGGGAATTTGCTCAGTATACAAAAGAAAGCGCCCTTTTTCCCCACCATCGTGACTGCATCACATTCTCAGGCACTTTAATATAGACAAAAAAAGCAGCAAAACATCACTCACAAGGTCTGTACCCATTTGTTTTTACAAGCTTTATTTTGAACAAAACCACCGGCATTGCATATTGCAAAGAAGAAATATAAAGTTAACGAGCTAACGTGTTCCATTTCACAATCTTTCTCTCAGGGATCCCGAAGCTCTCTCTTTCAGGCTCTGCTAAAAGTAGAATGCTGCTTTATGTGTGATCGCGTGATGTGACCTGCTGGAAGGCAGTAGCTCGGATGTCCTCAAGCAAGACGTTCAGCTAGCAGCGGGCGTTTCGTTTTCCGCATTAGACATGCAAACTGCAAATGGTTAGGTGCCAGCCATTTAACGCACTCTAGTTTAAAAAAGTGGCACTGCAAACTCGTGCACCTGAACTCGTTCCCCAAGTGGAAAGCCGTTCAGGAGCAGTTTGTTGCCTGAAGCACTCTGATCGACACATACAGAATGTTCGGCACGGCAGTTACTCATGTTCCCGGTTGCTCTATGTTCGAAAGACTGACATCAAATTAACTCTGCAGTGCAATGTATGCATACAATGCTTCGACCCAAGCAGTAAAACTCAGTCATCCTTAAAGAACCCCTGAAAAGAAAAAAGCTTTTTTCTAAACAGTCTCGGTGGGACACGTGGGTCAAAAAACAAGTTTTAAAAAAGAAAAAAAGTTTTTTTTAGAGCAGTATTGACGGCGAGATTTTGTTGAAATTCTGAGCCCAAAGTCTATGATGTCAGGAATGGTCATTCGCTCTTTCGACCTCAACGTGAAGGTGAAGCCGATCCACCTCTCCTCCACGCGCCCGAAATGCCGATAGAGAAAACAAGTGGAAAGGAGGGGACTACGAACTAAATCGCGCCTCGCACCGTCAATATTGCTCTAATATATACTGTAAACGACTAAATTTTCGCGAGGACCTAATTTTCGTGAGTTTCGCGAATCGCCTACAATTTGCGAAAAATACGTCCCGCGAACGATTCCGGCAATATGTGAACGCTACGGAAGCTACACTCTATTCGCGAAAATTAGAACCTGCGAATAATTTCAAGTTTTCAGCTTTGGCCCAATTCGCGCAAATGAAGTTGTTTACAGTATATATATATATATATTTTTTTTTTTTTGGCACGTGCAGTCATGTGATTGGCTTAAAGACCGACGACCAGTTCGCGCTTTCCACTTTTCCCCCCGCTTCCTCCTCTCCCCCCTTCTACCCTGTCCACAGTTGCCCGTTTCCTCCTCCCCCGTGGTGAGGAGGATCTTCTGCCCTGCAGAATCTTGAGTCTAGTCGTCAGCCTTTAAGCCATTTTGGAGCACCTTTCGGAGCAGCCAAGACAGTGTTTTGGAGCATCAAAAGTGGCATTTGGAGCAACCAAAACAGTGTTTTGGAGCAGCAAAAGTGGCTTTTGGAGCAGCCATGACAGTGTTTAGGAGCAGCAAAGTATTTTTCTAAGAATATATTCTTAGAAAAATACACATATTTGTTTTAAGTGTTGTATAAATTAAGGACACTGTGTTGTGTTTTGATGTGACATGTTAGGGAACTAGCTGCTTGTGTTTTTACTGCTCAGACATCCCTCAAGTGTACAGTGCTGTAGCCATTGCCGAGCAATCCCGAAAAACCGCTTGCCACCGTTTTACTGGTTCCCGACGTACCAGATTTTCGTAAAAAGTAAGCAAACATAATACAATGCATTGCAAGCGTCCCGGCTGGTGCCTCTGTCGTGCAATCATGTTCGCATGCACGTGAGGGCCACTTCGGTAGGCTTGCAGTTGCGCGCACTTTGTCATGCGAGCAGAGACAAGGGCTGTTCAATCGAAACCAAAACCATGACACTCCGCTCCGTCGCCAACTGATTCCCAAAATTTTATGCAAAATGTAACTTTTGAGCATATGACAAAAAACAGTACAGTATAAACACACACAAAAAAAGAACCTGAGCGCATCGATGCAAGACATCGCGAGCCACAGTCAAAATGTTCTTGGAGCGCTTTGTGCAACGACTGAACTTGAGACAAACAAGTGCACTGTGCAGGTTCAGCGTGCAGACATTGCCTTCCTTGCTTTAGCTCACTTCTCTTCATCAACTTTCTTTCGCGGCAGATTTTTCACGTACCGGGGTACCTCTCAAAAGAAAGACCTCCGAGAGAAACTTAGGTAATCAATACGTCGGCACAACTTGAGTTAAATAGGGATTTTTTTAGTAACGTACGATTAAAACAAGAAAAGGAATGTTGATGAACATGCGGCAGCACTTAGTTTCATTTTAGAAAGCGCCATATCTGCAGCGATGTGGGGACGGCAAGACACGACATCTCGCGACTCCAGTGACTGGAAAGCAGGGACCAAATATAGTTTTCCCAGGGCCGTTGCTTTCAGGAGCGAGTGCTTCAGCTCACAAAGTAACTCCTGCCGCACAAAAACGTGGTTTCGTTTCACAGCATGACAGCATGGCTGGTTCCCCAGACCCTAGACACCACAAGAATGCGAGACGGCAAGAAAACCATGCATGACCGGATGGACAATTGATGCAGGGTACTTTGCGTCGGGCGGCCGCTTGCGCCACATAACCCACGCATGCTCAATTACGGTTATTCAGTTTAGTTTCGGTCTTGAAAGGCGACCGAAATTGGTTTTTTGGCGCAGGTTTCACGGATTACCCATATTTTGGCAAAATATAGAAGGATGTAGCAGGGTTAGCCCCTTGGCGCAGCAATCACATCACTGAAGTGTCTTAACTGTTTAAAAGAGCACATTTATTTTCTTTTTAGGGGCTCTTTAACCTGCGTTAGTAAAATAGGAGACAGCACTAGCGCCGTGATCGGGCTCACTCCTTCATGCACTGCACAAATAGACCAAGAGTGCAGCCATGTGGGAAAACATGCAGACAATGGCACTGCTCCAGTATTTTATCGTGGCAGAGTCCAAGTGCACATGGCAAAGTCGGCACGGAAAAGTGATCATTGATTGCTTTCCATTTTTCTTTCACAGTGGGAGGGTGTGAAAGAAAAGGGTGCTTAGCGCTAGCCTGAATGAGTGAAACATTAAAGTGGCCCGATGCCATATTCACGTCATCCATGTCGAGGGTTGGCCACACTGAAGGCGATTTTTGTCGTACACGGAAAGTCATATCCACACCCCATGAACGTGAGCGCCAAACTCCTCTCCCAGATCTGCTCTGCGCGCATTTTTTGTCATGCACAACACAAATAGTGTTCAGTGTAGACAGCCCTTCACACACACTACCTGCATCCTGAAACTTTGTCATGCAGGCAGACAAACTAATCAATGTTTTGCTAAGACTCAGCAAACCTTGCCTACCATTATGATGATCTCTAGGTTTGCTTTTCAGCTATACCTGCCAGGTACTGCTATGTTTGTACTTTGTTTACTATTTTCCATGCTCTGTATGCTTTCACTGTCTAAAATTGCATGAGCAGCACCTTTGGACTTTGTATTGGCACAATGAAGCACATGGATAGACTAGAGCTCCATGCATCCCACACCCCTAGCAGACAAAACCTAAACCTCTTCGTAACCTCACTGGCACTAGGACTATGACACGGCCAACGAGAGAATGATTTAGTGACCTGCACCGCCACAAAAGAGGATTCTGAATTAAATGTTTGAAACTTTCACGAGCAATCTTAAAGAAAGACACAGAGCTAACTTATAAAAAGTTTAACCTCACTTGGCCGTGCCATGGTTAGCCAAAACAATAGTAATACCTACCAGAGTGTGCCAAAAGCAAATGCCCAACAATGACTATATATATATATATATATAGCAAAAAACCAACTTCAATCTACAACAAAAAACAAAACACACACACACAAATGCAGTACTGTTTATTTAGCGCTTGCAAACATACTTTGCCTCAAAAGTCCAACCTCTGAGATTTTGTAACGCTGCGAATAAAACAAACCCCAGATATAAACCGCCCAGAAAACGAAAATCACGAGGTTAGTAGCTGCCCTACTAGCTAAAAAAATGTGCCACCTCAGGATTCTGTACCAGTGCAAATAAAATGAACTCCAGTTGTAAGGGAGCAGAAGAAGAGAGAAAAAAAAAAAAAAAAAAAAAAACGTCGCGAGAACAGCTATCTACCGAAACGTGCCTTGACAGCCTACATCTCTGTCTCCTACATTTCTTCCCTCATAAAAACAAAAAGCCTCACAGTGCAAGCACCCCGGAAAAAAGGGGGAAAAAAACGGCTGGGGTTTGCAAACCCGCCCTGCCCTTCCTTAGCCCGGGCACAGCGCGAGGCGCCAGTGACACCCGTGACCTTCTGGGCCCGTTCCTCCGTTTCTTTTGTTGTTTTGTTTCCTATTGGCAAAGCTTGCGCGGGGCTCATGACGTACGCGTGACGTCAACGGACGAAATCCGGGCCGCTCGAGTGAGGAGGAGGCGGCGCGCGCGAGAGTGCCGAGGAGAGGAGGAGGGAGGAGGAAACAGAACACGGGGCCCGAGCTCCGAGCAACCGGCGCCGCACCCTTTGGCGTTTTGAGGCACGATCGCATGGTCTCCAGAAATCGCGCCCCGGCTCTAGCACCCTCTCTCTCTTTACGCTTCTCCGCCTGGACCCTTGCAAACAGCGAGAGAGACGACGCTCGTAACAACAACAATCCCGCTCGTTTCGGAGGGCGGGCGGGAGGAACAGGACGATTGCGTTCCCGAAACCACCCGCCGCCGCGACCAGACCACAACAGCCTGCTTCTTTGTCCGGTTCCAGGGGAAAAAAAAAAAAAAAAAAAAAAACGAATTAACGCGAATTGCAGTTTCCACAGCGGGGAGAGAAAAAAGGATGAAATTCGGCGTCCAACTCAATCACGAGGTGGAGAGAAAGTTGAATTGAGTAAGTGCACAAAGTCAAAGCTAGGGGACAAAAAAAAAAAAAAAAGAGGGAAGTATCTCTCCCTTTTCCGCCCGTCCACCGTCGTCGGCGTTTTCGAAAATCGATCACCTTCACAGCGGCCAGCCAAGAGGAGAGAAAGAGAGCGTCTCTGCTCACGTCACGTAATTCGCTTTTGTCCAAAGTATCTACGAAAAGTGGAACGCACGCGCGCGCGATACAAAGAAAAACGAACGAGGGAAACAGAAAAACTGGCTGCCGTGACGTCAACCACTTCCGGCGAGGGGAATCGGCAGGCGATAGCGGAAACGGAGCTTTTAGGAAATGAGGGAAAATAAAACCGTCCCTGCGATATATCGGCCGGCCCATCGCCGTTTTCGCAAAGCCCGGCATTAAAACTGTGTCGATCAAAACAATTACTCTTCCCGGCGCCGCAAGGGCCCGGGGAAATGCGGCAGACAGGAGCACGCGTGCAAAAGAGAGCAACGACCCACGATGCTCCGGAATTGGCTGCAAACGGCCAACGCCACCGGCCGAAAAATTACGGCGCGCATTTCCCAGACAAGAAAAAAGAGAAAAAGATGCAGTCACTGGGTTGTGGTGGACGCATGCGCGACGACTGATGATTGGCAGAAGACAGCCACCGCGCACGTTCACAAGTTCTACAGACCAGTAGACACAACGGCAGCATGCAAATAGAACTGGCGCGAAAAAAAAAAAAAAAAAAAAACAGTAAGAATGCGTTTGAAACTGCGAATTCTGCACCCGTTCGTCAACCATTTACCCCAAGTTTTGTGTAGTAAAGTTCAACGAGCCGAAAGCATGCACCGACCAGATGAGGACGGCCGGGCGCCCCTGCATCCAACACCTCCTCGTCGTCTTCCACCGTGCTTTGGCTCCGCGTGCACGCTCGAAGCTCACGAGAGGTCGAAGCGTTATCGAAGGTCGGAAGCTCACGCTGGAGCAACCGATACTTATCCCTGCCGTTCTCATCCGTGCCTCCGTGAGACACCAGGCGTGCTATGTTTGACAAATGTTTCGTTTCTCCTAAAAAGAAACAGAAGGGACGATATCGCGTCTGATTTGTTAGAGGCTCAAATGACGAAAGTTCCCCCCCCTTTCGTCATTTAAGCCTCTAGCCAATCAGACGCGATATCATCAGTTCCGTCACTTCGGTTTCTTTTTTAGAAGAAACGAAACATTTTTCGAACATAGCCCCCCTGTTCTTCTCACAGAACCGCCCAACGAAACACTGGCCACCCAGTGACGTCATGCCGTCGAAAACCAGCCTCGCAGTACCAGATGAGAGCCTCACTTGTCACATCCGTTCAAACAAAACAAAGAAGTCAATGGAACGCCACGTTTCCTCTATTTCCTCTTGGAGATCTGCCCGAGGCTGCTTTCTGAAAGCGTATTTTCTTTTTCGTCCACGTAAAAGTGCATTCCACTCGCCCGCAATTCTAGACTGAACTACTGTTTAAAAAATGTTTACAGCCCGCCAACAAAACATTGTACAAATAAAAATGTAGCAGTCCCATTTGACGTCAATGAACGATTGCATTACTGGACTGATTGTTCACCTTGCCGGACTTGCACCTTATCTTCTTTTACGAGAAAGGCTGGACGACCCACTTTGCCACGGAGCACCTAACAAAAAGAGAATTTCCTGCGGATGTTGAAACGTGGAAATTCGATTTGTGCTCGTGTTCCGAGTGCGAATTGAAATGAGGCACAAATCTACTTCTGGGTAATAGTACTATCCCTGCATCATGGAAAACAATACCTGCTGTCTGCACAAGCTCATAAAAGTAAACGTGCGGAATTCAACCATACAAATGTTAACCGATATCGAACTCCAAGGGCCCTAAACTCGTCGAACACAAGGTTGGAGCCGAAAAATCGCTGAGCGCGCCGATTGGACGTCGGCGAAAAAAGTGCGATGTCATCGTCGTCATAGACCAATCGGTTCGCTCCGTAAAGTCTAGAGGTTCAAGTAGACTAGCTAAACGGAACTCGTGCACACAATAGCACTGTCCCGTTGGATCTTCCGAGCGTGCTAACGCCTAATCTGGACAGTTGGCGAGAAATCTGGCGGCCGTGATTGGACAACGCAGCACTTGACCTTGGCACCGGCCAATCAGAGCCGCCAGATTTCTCGCCGACGTTTTCGCCAAGTGTCCAAATTAGGGCCCCAGCTCGAAGCACGTGGAGCGAAAGCTCGTGCTCCAAACCCCAGGGATCCTGGGCTCTATCCCCAACCCGGCCCACTTCGTAAAGCCCCTTCATGTTTCAAAAGTAGCGCAAGGTTCGTCGATGCACGAGGCACGTGCAACGTGCAACCCTTGGGAAGATCATGGCGGCACAGCGCAGCACTGAGCTATTAGCCCCGAGAGCGAACACAAGCGTCGCTGTGGTCGGCCTTCCACGATTGGCCGAACACTGACTATGACGTCGGAAAGGGGATCTTCATCGACGGAAATAAGAGGAATGAAAGAACTTTAATTTTGACGGTGTTGGCAGTGTTCCTTTGAGAGCGCAATGATTTCAAGCTTCCACCATGCTAATAACAAACACCATCGAACTTGTTGTTTGCAAGGTAATGACGTCACAAGGGGGAACCACAGGAGGGCGCCACCAAAACATCTCGCCGCTAATACTCCGTTTCACCTTATGTTGTACCGCAGCGAAGGCTAGAAGCGCGAGCTCATAGCGTTGGCTGCTGCCCTTGGTGCACGAGAGCTTGTGCCGCCGAGATGTGCCCTAGAGCAAGGAGCTCGCGCTTGTAGCGGTCCCTGCGATACAACACAAGGTGAAACAGAGTATAGATTTCAGATGCCGTGGATTTCCCAGAAGTGGTGCGCGGCACGTGCCTCGAGCATTTCTACAATGAATGGCGCCACTTTTCCCAGGATAGAGGGGCTTTACAGGTGGTCAGAGCCGCAGGTGGTGGCCGTGCAGCGCCACTGCGTGACCCACGTTAAAAAAGATACCATGCTAGCAGTCGTACTGCACACACCAGACGCCGATTGGGCCCGATCAACTTCACCCTGTCCTTCAACATTACGCACACCATTACTGAAGCACCTGGACCGAACGGCAAAGTAAGCCCAGAGGGCACCCGAGAGCAGGTCTGCACGCATACTGCACTGCCTCACCCCAGTGACTGCATTTTCTGATGCTCTGCTCGGACCTGCATAGCTAATAGTTCATGCACGTAAGTGGAGGGAGGATACTGACTCGAGTTCAATGCGAAAATGCAGCGAAAGGAAATTTGAACCCGTTTAAAAAATACTCCAGGAAATGCCTGCTGGAGCATCCCCATGTCGGATCTGTGTGTGCCTGGTAGGCAGTGTGTACAAAGAATGATCACCTGTACACAGGAAAAGTCATCCGTTGAATCAGTCCCCTCATGGAGCAGAACCACTTTCTGTATAGGTAGCTTATGTGGGCAGAAATTTTACTAGCATAGTTTTCGGCGTAGTAAGTGGCCGTTTTTTCCTCGAGCTTTGTCGCTGCATCTTATACAACGGTGCGACTATTACGCATTTTATTTTAGAAAAATGGACTGTGTCGACATTTACGTCGATAAAAAGAATGGCACAGAATCTGCCGGTAGCCTGGCCTTCCGGCGGTCCGAAGATGGTCTGAAGCGTGGCGTCGCAGGTTAAGAATGCACAACTTTGCGCAGCTGCACACCTATGCAAAGAAATGTGACTGATACAATGGACTTGTACAAACTTGTATACCAACTTCTTTCCGAAAATGGAAGTTTATAGGGGAGACGTAAAATACTGCGTATGCTTAGCTAACAGAACCTTTGGTAGCTAGTCTGATTGACGGGATCTAGCACTGTCTGCCACCCAATAAAGTCTGTCTCACTCAAAAATAACGTAAAAAGCAGTCATTAAAAAACCAGCAAGTTTTGTCAGATGTCGACAGTGTTGCTGCATTTCGTACGTGCTCCATGCCCATTCTGAAATGATGCGCACACCACAAAAGCAAATTCCAAACTTTCCTCAAAATCGGAACAGCTTCAATACAAGCTAGCCGTTGTTGAAAATGTGAATGAAAATTCCACACCGCTCGGAGAATGCTGCAGAAGCTACCACTAACCCGTAGCTTCAAACACGTATGCAGCGAAACAAAGAGTGCACGCAAGAAAGGAGGATGGCATAACAACTTCTGAGGTATTCCTGCAGTGTTGGGGGTGGCAGGGTGTACCACCCAATGCTTCAAGTTGGACACTCAGGTGAGGAAGTCGGCGGGATCGCCGGCCGCCATGATTGGCCAGTGCCGCCGTAGTTGACCAGTGCCACGCTTGACCTTGGCACTGGCCAACTACGGCAGTAATCTTTCCAACTTTCTCGCCGAGTGTCCGACTTAAGAGCCCCCAGTCAGTGAAAAAGAATAGAGATTACAACAACAGGGGTGAGACAGGTGAAGCAGGGTTTGGAGCAATTTTTGGAGCAGAAAAATCTGGATTTTGGAGCAGCTTAGGAGCACGAAATTCTCGTTTTGGAGCAACTTCGGAGCAGAAAAGTCTACAGTTTGGAGCAGAGTAGGAGCAGCTTATCAGCAACTGAAATCATAAAAAATCTGATTTAAATCATATAAATCTGATTTTTCTTCTTTATACGTTATTTTTTTCCACCCTGGTTCCAATAAGTCATCAGCGCCGATACGCACCGAGATAAAATATAAAAGAACAAAAAAAAAACGGAAAAGGCAAACCCGAGTCCAATGCACATAGACGAGGACAAGAAACACAGGCTTGCTGCAAAGTTAGGTGGGCACCAGGTACCTCAAGCTTATACGAACTGGTGCCAAAGCGCAATTGTAGTGCAAAACTTTTTAAAGCAGTGATTCGAGAGCGTGAACAGGGAAGCACGGTTTACTACAACCAGGCATCCATCGGACGCTTGTAGAGAGCATGTGCAGATAGAAAAAATGAAAGCCGTTTTCAACTCCCTGTAACGCCGAATTGGAGCGCAGCTCTTGAGGAGGAGGGAAGGGTAATCAGGGGAGGGTATACCCCTCCTCCTCCTCCTCCCCTCATTCTTCAATCTCCTCCGGGGGGCGGGGGGGGGGGGGGTCACGTGACCTCGGGGGAGAGGGGGTCACGTGATCTGGGGGGTCACGTGACCCCCTCCTCCCCCAGGTCACGTGACCCGGGGGGGGGGGGGGGGTCACCTGGCCTTCCCCTCCCCCCCCGCGCGGTGCATTGTGGGATATTTCCCCTAATGCACCGCGCGGTTACGCCGACGCCGCTCAAACCGGAAACGGGCGCCTAAGAGCTGCGCTCTAAAAAACTCGCCACAAAAGTGAGTCCCAAGGTAAATAGTGAATTGGTAGAAAAACTATGAGCAGCACATGCACGCTAAGTACGGGTGCGTGACAGATTCATTCGATTGTTCACGCACTGGAAGCACGTGTGGGATAACCGAAAGTACTCACGGAGACGGCGCCGTCCATTTTGACGAGAAGATTACGGACATGAATGAACAATTACACAATCAGGGTGTCTAGCAAAATATGTTGAAATTCCCTGACTTTACCAGATTTTTCCCTGACAATTTCAGGTGAAATTCCCTGACCACTGAAGAGGCAGTTAAATATATAAGACGATTACAACACAAGGCATTGAGCACTGTAAGGATCATTTTGCACGGGTTTAATCCAACTTGCAAATTCCGAAAAATTCGGGTTCGTCTAGTCCAGATTAAACGAGAACTTTCTTGCCGCCGACATCGTCAGTGAAGAGGCCACTTCCGGAAACATGATGAAAACACGACGCTGAACCACACACATCAATAACCGAATGGCAGCATGGCCGCCAAATGCACATTCGGATACTTTCGGCTTAAGGCTTGGATTAGATTGGGGTCTGCGGCTTTTCCATTTGTTACTAAATTTAGTAGCTCTAATTGGATCTAGCCTTGTGTCGCGCCCTCAATCCAATCCAATCCAATCCAAGGCTTAGACTGGATTTGTCAGCTGCTCCCTTTGCATCGGGTAGCACATTACATTGGGTGAGCAGAGCCCATGCTCAGCTCTAAGCAGAATTTATTGCCTAATATTTTGCCCCGAAGTCCTCAAGTCTTTGCTCAGGGCACTCGATGGCGTTTCTTGCTCATTTTCCCTGACTGGGCTCGCTTTTTGACAATATCCCTGACAATTCCCTGATTTTTCCCAGTAATTAAAATTTTCCTGACAATTCCCGGTTTTCCCGGTCGCTAGACACCCTGACAATGGAGGCGCTCAATAGCACTTTTAAGGAAAGGTTTACTCTCAGAACAAAAGAAATACTTGCTCATCTTGATAGCCTGTGCGTCATACCTCGGGTGGCCAGACAGCGAGACCGCGTGACAGCACAGCATGCAGTCACAAATGACAACAGAAAATAGTAGGAAAATCGGGAAAAGACCACGTATCATAGGTAGAGAAGGGTACTACAGCTGAAATCCTTGAATTCGGCGGTTGCTTGCGCCACCCTGAACCCGTGCCGTGTACTTTACTACGACGAGATTGAATGTTGCCAACCAAGCTCTCGTTTCCCGCTAAATCTAGCGTCGCCGCAAACATGTTTTTTTTTTAGTTTTTGAGTTACTTTGGCGCAGTGTGGCGCAATTTCGACCGATTTCGCGTTTTTGGCACAACTAGGCGCAGAAATTTGGGTTTGTATCAAAATGGTGCAATTGGCGCAGATGTCACACCCCTGCAAGAATGAAACTCGGCCCCATAGTCCGTTGCAACTCAAGAACGAAAGGCGAGGGTAAGAAGGGCCAGGGAGGAGGAAGCAGACGGAACGTTGGAGAAGAGAGGGGGAACCTCCTCCTCTCTTTAGCGTTCTGTCTGCTTCCTCCTCCCGGCCGGTCTTACCCTCGCCCTTCGTTCCTGAGTTGCAACGGGCTATAGGTTCGTGTAAGCTCGTCAGCCTCTGTTTATTCGGCTCCCACTAGTACAATGGCATAACAAGCGGGTAAAATGCCAGTCAGTGCATTTTCAGAAGATCGGTGAAAACTACAGCAGACCATTTCCGTTCGGCCAAACAAGTGGCGAGCCTAAGCATTACTAGGGGAGAAAAAGAAGTCAACAAGTAATTGTGCCTCGACTACTCGGAAATACAACCATATAGTTTTCCGGCAACGAGACGGTTGCATCTACCTTTTCGACAGACAGAGTGGAGAGCGAAGCGCTCAAGCATAAACCAACCTGAGGCTATCAAATAGAACCTTCCAGGCTTTGAGGGAATTGGACGACCATATTTTCCGGAATATACACGTTTCAAAGTTGCAAGTGCACGCGGTGCAGACTATACAAGGATTTGTTTTCTAGGGCCCTTCATTATGACGCGGTTTAGAGATTTTGTGAATGACAGCTTTCATGATGATTTCTGTACGATACAAGCTTTGTAGTGTGCTAATAAAAAAGCAGGCACTTTTCAAGGCACGCAGTGTATGAAAATTTTACGTGCAGATTATGCATGAGGTGGGGATTGCAGAAAAAATCTTTCCAGTCGAATTTGGCCCCTGCGAACTGTACACCAAGTGCAGGCTATAGTCCCAAAAATACAGTAGTTGGTCCACTACAAAAGCTGCAGGTACAAGCTGGCAGCCCTGTAAGGTAGGCCAGCTTAGCAACAGGAAAACAAATGTAGGAACCTATACTTGCAACATTTGGGTGGGTGCGAGCAAAGTGTAGGCGAGTATGTAAACCAGTTTTGAAAATGGGGAGTCAACTACGCCGCTGTACTCCAGTTTCAGCATGACTTGGCAAAGAGACGTTCCGAGTCAATTAGAGTGAAAGGGCAAAGCATGTAACCGCCTTCTGCAAGAGGAGAGCAGTCCGATGATGTGCTGTCCCGTGCCTCACTCCACCGCTCAGATTGGCTCGCAGCTTTTTGTTTGCCAGGTTACGGTGAAACGGAGTGTGGCACTCTCTCCAACTAGGCCTGGGAGTGCACATTTAGCGAATGTTGTATACTCTTCACCAATCTCTCACATTTAGCGAATGTTGTACACTCTTCACCAATCTCTCAATGGGGCTGAGTGCCGAAATGGTGAAGGAAGATCACACTTCAGCCAGCTTGAGAAATAACAACCACCAGAATTATTATGGCTTACATTAGACTCAAGTCCCAACTTGAAACAATGCTATGCAGAGGCAGATATAAAAAGTGAAATAGTAGCAAAACAAAAATGAGTCTAACTCTGATGCCCAGCGTTGCCCAGGAGCAACAACTCAAGAACTGTTTATTTTCTCCGTGCCCCTTGATAAATTTAGCGCCCTCTGTCACAAGTGTGAGGATACCTGCGCTTAGCAGTGGAGGATCAAAATGCACCTTCAAAAGATATCACTCACCCTTCAAAACCAAGGCCGACAAGAAATGCGAGGTATGATGGCATGCACTACTAACCTCAGAAAAACTGCGAGAAGAATGACCGGCGCAAATATTACAAATTCGGTTATGCTTTTCTCTACTATGCTAAATTGGAAATGCACCCGGGCCTTCTCGCATGTCGTAACTGCTTTTAATTTGTATGACGTGAAGTAGTACCGCAAATGCCCAATGTTGCACACAGGCAAATTTTCGAAAACAAATTTACAAAGAAAGGTTTTTTTGTTTTTTTTTTCCCAGACCAGATTTCTGTTATTTTGTATTCTAGAACTATGTCAGGGTGTAGGTCTCTAGCATTTCAAGTAAAGTTTTGGGCACAAAAGGGTTAACCATAATAAGTTGCAGTGTTGCGCCCGTTACCGAAAAAAAAGTAACGAAATAGGGGTACTTGTTAGCTTGGAAAAAAGCTAACGTGTTACAGAGCTCCATTACCATTTTGCAAATGTAACGAAATACCGGTGTCATTACTTGCCACAACTAACGGACGTTACTTTAAGTTTGTTTGTCCTTACTTTGTGTTTCACTGTTAGTACATGCATTTTTGTCTCGTTATTATGGACAACTCACGTTATGGACGATTTTTTACAGAAACGGAGGTGTCCATATTAACGAGACACCACTATAAACGACAGCTATTGATATCCGGTGAAGGTCACCGTTCAATGCTGCGATAATTTTGCCACTGGTTAGCTGGCCCAGCTTGTTTGTCTGGCCACGGATGGATGTGTAATGTATATCCTCGAACACATGACGCTTTGCAAGCGCGATTCGGACAACTGTAAGTATATCCTCAACACGTTTAGCTAGCCCAGCTTGTTTGTCTCACCTCGGAAGGATCTGTAATGTACATCTTCAAACATGTGACGCTTTGCGAGCGCTATTTGGAGAACTGAACATTACCCATAGTACCCGCCTGGGAAGAAGAAACCGCTCTGAAAAGAATAACCGGATGCATGCCACGTAACGGACGCAAAATAGACCTCTTCATGTAATCGAAGTTAACCCATTAAAATAAAAATTTTATTCCTTCCCAAATCAATGTCACATTTCCAATTAATGACGAGTCAGCACCCGGCCACCGCTGACACGCTTGTTTTAGTTGAAAGCGTGGGAACGTCAATGCTTCCAAACTTAAGAGTTCATCCTTTCGGTTGTTGACAGAATGATAATTTATTTGTTTTGAAGAGAAGGATGTGACCAGCTGGAGTAGCTAGGGACGTTGAGCCAAAATCCCTCCAGCGGCGGCAGACTTGCCTTCTGAATGGATGTCTCTTTCCAGCGAGACTGCTGCTCAGGGTACAGCGACGGTGATCTTAGCAGCCTCTATACGAAGAGTGCACCAAGGACTCTTAGAAGTTCTGCGCAGCGATAATCTCCTGTGGGAACGCTAAGTGTATTCCAAAAGAGTTTGAAATGACACCGCTTATTCAAAGCTTTGTTGGGGTTTCTTTGTCACCTTTACGTAGCGTACAGAATAAAAATGATTTTGTTTTCAAACAATCATGCGGCCATTTTTCATCAGAAGTAACGAGTGACGGGTAACATAGTTTGGTACGAAATACCGTAAAATAACAACATTACTCGTTAGTCATTTGGAATTCTAAGGAGTATGTTAGTAAAAACAACTAAAGCGTTACCAGTAACGTCGTTACTTGTAACACATTAGTGCCAACACTAATAAGCTGTGGTTAACCGTTTCTTTTCTCTAAATCACTCCAATAAACTGACGGCATCACTGCACAAGTCCAAGACATATTCAGGCAGACTGGCTGCCTTCCACTCAAATTAGGTTGGCTTTTTTCTTTTCTTGAGACAAAGAGAGTTGTAATCATATGCAATGCCTCACTGCTATGTTCAAACTTTGCTGCTGGTGGCAACCTCACTGCCCACTCACGTGACACGCCACTTTGGCAAAATATCTAATTCTGCAACCACGAGCATAGTGATTATGTCCACCAGAACGAACCTTCCGGTCCCCAAACCTTCCAGACTGCCACAACAGGCCTAAGCACTGCCTTCAGCTAGTTTTTTTTCTTTTTGCAAGACTCAATGATTTCCCTCCTAAACTGCCCAGAAACCTTTCGGGCCACGTACCAGTACACTACAAGTTGCAAGACCTTGATGTCTACAAAGCCAGTTTTCCCGCTCAAATAATTTACTTTGCTAGGTGAGCCTTTTAAGGGGGTGTATACCCTATCCATGTGAGTATGCCTTTTTGTTTTCCAGATAAGTGGATACTGTATCCATGTAAGTATGCCTTTTTGTTTTCCAGAGAAGTGGATACTCTATCCATGTGAGTATGCCTTTTTGTTTTCCAGGGAAAACCATTTCTACCAAAAATATTACTCAGTTAAAGTGCAATTGTGGTTCATTTACGTGCGTGCCACACTGCATGCAGGGTAGCCTCGTTGCGGAAGAGCTCAGTTTTGTAGACTATGCTTCATTCACACCCAAGTTGATGGCGCAATGAAAACTTCACCGGACCAATCAACCCCTCACCTTTCATTACCTGACCCGTGGGCATGGGCTAGTGTGTGATCACGTGGCGAAAGATAGACATACGCTGGTCTAGCGAGCGTGCAGCTTGCACTGTATTGTCAGCTTAGGAGTTAACGCAGTATAGTGGCAGGCTTTGTTCCCCCTGTCCGACCAAAGTGAACAGGCATTGTCCTGGCATGCTTCCGCAGGCTGCAGTCATGCAGTACACTCATTGTTCGGCAAAGGTGCACGGTTACAGCAGGTGCTGTCTTGCTAGAACCAAGTCAATTTACGCTGCCTGCCCCAAGGAACGGAGACAAAGAAGAAAAATAGCCATGTGCTCAGAACATATGCAAGTGGAAATGAATTCATGTTGGCTGGTATGCCCCCCTCCTAAATACCGCATTCTAATCACCATGGTACTTATCAGCATTACAGTGATGTGATTGGCCTAAGCCATTTCGGAGCACCTTTCAGAGCAGCCAAAACAGTGCTTTAGAGCAGCAAACGTGGCTTTTGGAGCAGATAATCTTAGAAAAATAAAAATATTTGTCTTAAGTGCTGTACAAACGAAAGGCACTTTGCATTGTCTTCTGATGTGATGTGTTAAGACGGGACTCGCTGCCTATGTTTTTACTGCTGAGACATTCCACAGGTGTACAGTGCTGCAGGCAATGCCAAGCAATTCTGAAAAACCGCTTGCCATTGTTATACTGGTTCCCGACATGTTAAGCGCCGTTCACACACTTGCAACCGAGTAGGACGAAAAAAGACAAGACCGGTTTTTAAGCCTGTTACGTCAAGGACCACCTCCGCAGCAGTGCACCCGGTCCTTAAAGGGCAACTCCACTCCATTTTTACAATTTTTGGGTTATGATCTGTTTAGCCGAAGTCGGCGACCCTGAATCACGAGATATAATTTGTTTTTCGGTAGTGTGTATAGTTTTATAGATATCGAGAATCCAAGTATTGTTCCGGCGGCACGGCGAAACCGAAACTACCGCCTAAAGCAGCTTGGCAACACTGATATTAGTGGCGCGTCGTCGGCATGACCTAGTTCTCGTCCCGCGCTTCTGAGCCGACGCACCGACAATATCGGTTCAGTCGCACGTGGAGTTTTAAAACAGAAGGTAAGTTGCGCATTTTCTTGTTTTACTGCTCCACTTTGTTAATGCACCAAATGTAGCAAGTTTGAGTGTATTTATAAATTTGCCGGCTGAAAACCGAATCCGACTGCTATAACTATGACGCGGTCAGTGCCGGCGCAGCGTGACTATTTGTTTCTTGCTTGCGGACCGAGAAAAATAATGGGAGATAGATGGACAGATCTATCCACAAGCGGTCTAAGTTGCTAAAGCTAAGGTGCCTTTATGTGCACGCTAGCTGCAGCAGCCGGCGTGGCCGTGAGCGTGCCACGCCGGCTGCTGCAGCACGCTCGCGGCTGGTCGTGCTGGAGCAGCCGGCGGACGGTATGCGAACAGCGACGGCACCGCATCGTTCTTCAAAGATGCATGTTTCGTGGAGAAACCTGCAACAGTCAGCAGTCGCAGATCCCGTGTGTAGGTGTCTGACATAAAGTGCTGGGAGCAGAGCTTCGCGTTGCAGCTCGGAGTCGACGGTCTTCCGAAGTCTATCCGGCGAACGGCACCGACCCACACCTTGTGCCTCTTCCGGTCTCTTGGGAACTGGTGGAACCGCAGCTCCAGGTTGCGTAACGGATTGTTGGTGCAACCCACAGCACTACAAGTCGTGCTCGACATTGCCCAACGCGAGTCCGGCGAGTCTCTCCGGCTCCACGACTCGCTTGAGCGAGCAGCACCGCTTCACTCTCTTCCGCGCTGTTGCGGAAGCAATGCTGGAGCTAAATGAACTGCCTGGACGCCAATACAAATAGGAGAACACAGGATAACGTGGTAAGCACCTCTTGTCAGCAGAATCGCAGAATGCCACGGGAAACGAAGCGTCCGCGGCGTCCGTACGAGAGCGTAGGACTAAACCTACGTCATTGCCCAGTGTTGCTTCACTAGCTCACCCGGTGCCAGCGTTGCTCACCCGCTTTCGGGCCGCTAACCGAGCCTGGAGAACATTTTTAATATTGGTTTTAATCTGTAATGCGGCGTCGGTTTGACGTGATATTTTAGGTATGACCGTATTTTGACCCTCTAAAGCGATATCAGTCATTTCGATAGGGTCAACTTTTTGAGTGGAGTTGCCCTTTAAACCGGTCTTCTCTCTCTCGGTCATTTTCAGTTACAAGTGTGTGAACGGGCCTTCAGAGTTTTGTCAAAAGTATGCAAACGTAAAACAATGGATTGCAAGCGTCCTGGCTGGTGCCTCTGTCATGCAATCATGTTCGCATGCATGTGAGGGAAACTTCGGCAGGCTTGCAGTTGCACGTGCTTCGTCGCACGAACGGAAAAAATGGCTGTTCAATCGAAACCAAAACCACGTTACTCCGCTCCGTCACCAACTGGTTCCCAAAATTGTATGCAAAATGTAACTGTCGAGCATACGGCAAAAAAACAGGCCTGCAGCGCGTGCTTGCCAGGTCGGCAAACAAGGTGCAAGCTAAACACAGAAAAAAAAAAAAGACCTGAGCGCATTGATGCAAGACATTGCGAGCCAGGGTCAAAAAGTTCTTGGGAGCGCTTTATGCAACGACTGAACTCGAGACAAACAAGCGCGCTGTGCGGGTTCAGCGTGCAGACATTGCCTTCTTTGCTTTAGCTCACTTCTCTTCACTAACTTTTTTCCGCTGCGGACTTTACACGTGCCGGGGTCCCTCTCGAAAGAAAGCCTACCGAGAGAAACCTAGATAATTATTATAATGCAATTAAATGCAAAGATGCGAGCGAGCTGGACAAGAATGACGAAAATAATCCCTGTAGAAGGGGAACAAGAGGGACAAACACAAGATTTGTGTTTGTCCTTTGTCCCTCTTCTTCCCCTTCTCCAGGGATTATTTTCGTCATTCTCGTCCAGCTCGCTTGCACCTTTGCATTTAAATGCACTATAATCATAACCTTAAAATGCAAGCCTTTCACCCTTGTTGCGATTAGACCGGAGGCAGCTGATAAAACCTGTTTGCTCTACTGACGTCTACCCCTGGTTAGCTCAGTTGGTAGAGCACCTCACTGGAAATGGAGAGTTCCTGGGTTTGATACCCGGACCAGGCGGGGTTTTTCAGTCGCGCACCAGTCACCTAGTTTGGAGATTTGGGTTTGTCCTTTGTCCCTCTTGTTCCCCTTCTCCAGGGATTATTTTTGTCATTAGATAATGAATACTTAAGATTTAAACAAGAACAGGAATGTTTGTCAACATGCGGCGGTACTTAGTTTCATTTAGAAAGCACCATATCTGCAGCGAAGTGGGGACGGCAACACCCGACGTCGCGCGACCTCGGTGACTGGAAGGCAGTGACCAAATATAATTTTCCCACGGCTGTTGCTTTTAAGACCGAGTGCTTCAGCTCACAAAGTAACTCCCGCCGCACAAAAACATGGTTACGTTTCACAGCATTACGACAGGGCTGGTACCCGGCATGCTATCGTCGGAGCGTCCGCACACACCCGCGTCTATCGTTGAAAATATTTTAAAAACAAGACGCAAGACAAGACCCACGAGACAACAAGTGCTCAAAATGCGAGACGGCGGGAAAACTATACAGAACCTGATGGACAATTAATGCAAAGTACTTTGTGTCGGCAGCCGCTTGTGCCACATAACACACGCATGCACAATTACGGTACTCAGTTTAGTTTCGGTTTGGAAAGGTGACAGAAATTTTTTTTGGCGCAGGCTCGGCACAGATTACTCAGATTTTGTCAAAATGTAGCAGGATGTAGCAGAGTTAGTCCCTTGGCACAGTTTGGCCGCAGCAATCACATCACTGGCATTATCGCGTAACATTCTAGTGGAAAGCCATGTGATAAACATGTCCTTAAGATTCCTTCAAAAACTTTACCTTCCAAACTTAACTCTGCAACCATTTCCTCAGGTGTGAATCCAAACTGTGTTTTAAGCAGTCTTCACAACACAAGGCTCAAAAACAATTGAGCAATGTGTTTCAAAGCTATAGATGCAAGTGATGATGGCCTAATCAGATGATTCTCACTGCCTACTTCTACCTACTCATACAGTGGTGTGCTATATATGACCCAATCGGAGCATTGCATGTCTTCCTATATTTTGCTTCACTTTAAAGGAGCGGTGCAACGATATTCAATTGGAATGTTTTTCACTTTACACGAGCTTACTAGTACTAGTGGGACTCAAGGATACTCGCACGCAACGCCACTGGCCAAGAAACTCCTTTGTTGCGGTGTAATTTCAAGGACAAAAGCAATCATTTTCATGCAATCTCTCCTTTGCAAAATTTGATGGCGTAACGTGGTGACCGCAGTACACCCCAATGACGATATTTGAATGCGGTTCATAGATTCGACCCGAGCATTGCGTGGGCACTCAATTTGGGCTCGTGATAATTACTAGCTCGAGAAGCATTCGGGTAGTGGCCCGTGTTTAATCGCTGCAACGACGACAATAGCCGAGCCATAACAATGTCTGGAACTCAGCGCGTGTCCTGTGCTTTGCCAACCCCAGCGCATGGCTATGATCAACATTAGCGGCATATAATCGGCTCCAGATCACGTGGCCGCTTGTTCTGGCTGCGAGTTGAGGGGGTAAACGATGCTCGTTTTTCTTTAATCTTTTTTCTGGGACTTCTATTGCATGGGGTGAAAAACAAACACGTCTTTCATAGGTCATTAACGTCAGGGATCCATTCTTAGTGGTATTTTCGCAAAGTACAAAACTTGTTGGATCGCCCCTTTAAGTGCAAGCATGTTGCCCCAAACAACTGCTGCACAGCAAGGGCATGCATGCAAAGTATAGGGCAGTGTTTGCTCATCCTCTGCAGGACCCACAGGGCCTACATAACTGCAGAAAGGTCAGTGGCCCATGGCGATGTCCTGCAAGTGGTAAACTCGTGCATGGATAAAACGAAGCATACTCACTCGTATTGTGTTCTTTAACGTTTCCGCTTCTTGACGTAGACTGTCCAATTCATTCATTCTGCTAGTTTAGGCTCCGCAACCTGCAAGACAGAGTGAGGCACCAGTTGTAGGTTAGCCATATTCAATAAAAACCCCATGCCAAATGCACAACAAGCAGTCATAAGGTTTTCTGTTACAAAGTCATCCAAGCCGACCGCTTTCTCGGGCATAGGGTCACAGGCAAATGGACTCGCCAGTCAACTTCAACTTGTGCGCCGACAACTGCCGCAAGCGTCAGTGAGAGCAATGCTGTCAAGACACTCGCTTCTGTCATCAGCAATGCCTTTTATTTTGCACCACTGTACAGCCACAGGAGGAAATTCGGCGATCACTCCCAGGTTGTCAAAGTGGTGCCAGGACAAAAGTGATCGGTGGCAATGCCAAAATAGAGCAGACATCTGAATGGCTCTAGGCATACCCCCGTTTTACGGCAATGGGACTGTAGGTTCTCATGTATTAATGAAAACACACTTTCACTGTGAAAAGCAAGTCAGCCTTGCAGATGCTTATTAGAAATGCTGTGATCAAGAAAAAAAACAACCTCAAATTAAACAGTAACAAGAGCCACCAACAGTGTTTAGAACTCATTAACAGTCCCATCAGTCAAGGTTCAATAGCGTCGCGGAGAAGTGAGCTGCTGCGAAAAAAGTGGAGCTTCAAAGACACAAAACTTTTTTTCAGAACTCGGAAGAGAGGAATCACGTTAAATACTAGGATCAATGCAAATCACACCAGGAATAGGCTCAAAATTACGGCCCAAAAACGGAGACCGAACTTGAAGCATGCGACAATCCAATGCCCACACACAATCATGTCAAGTGGCTTCTCAATTGTGGATTAACTTTGAAACAACTATGAATATCTACTCTCTGGGCATCCAGTAGAACCGCCGTCCTTCAGAATAAACACAAAGCCACAGGCTCGGGACTGCAGACAGCAAGTAAACTAGCTCCACATTCCGATGCACTGCCTTTATCAAATCCAATGCGATTGCAAGGCAGGGTGCAAGAAAAGGCAAGACCTCCCACCGTTTCAACTGATCTGGCAAACGAGAAAGCTTTGCTATCTCTGAGAAACTCGAGTAAGCGATTGGAGACCTTCACAAGATAGGAGGGCCAAAAACTGCCTCCTCAGACCAACGCAGAAACACGGAAAGTACGCTAATGCTTACTGAGTGATAAGGACGTCGGGAGCACCCCCACCGAATAGGTTTGTAGCGAACAGCCACAACGTTTGCTCGCTGAACGCTACAGCCTGATGATCTCAAGGCAGCGTGACCGAAGGGTACCGGATTGCACTCCCAAGATACGTCGTGAAGGGAAACCAGAAATACTTGCATCGGAGACACGGAGGAGCCCTTCCAACGGCTGCCCGTCGCAAACTCTCGAGGTACCGATTGTACAGCCTCACAACCTCGCCTGAATCACATCCATCTGTCACTAGCAGCGTCCTGTTTGTTAGGCTTAAAACTGCTGCACGACGATCGTGCCCAGAGCATCGCGAACACTTTTGCACTGTACCCCTGCCAAAAATGCACCATAAACCGAGGTTTTCAAGTACAGCGAAACACACAACACGACGCAAACGTCAAAACGGGCGTTTGCAGAGTCCTCTCAGCACAAAACATGCCAGCGATCATTTTTTAGGGCTATCGCCGATCTAACGAGCAGTGCCGTTCGGCGCGTTCCAATGCCACGCCTCCCTGTCACACAGATTCAAGGTCTGCGTTTAACTCGCTTTTGGATTTTTTAAAAGGCGGGAAATCCTCTCGAATTTTGCCTCAAAGATTGCGACGCGAGTGCACGGGCGTCTTTCTTGCACTTAAGATCATCCTTGTCACGCAAGCTCCTCGAAAACGAGGGTGCCCCGAGCTGCACCGCCGTTCCTTGCCACGTTTTAGGTACGATGCAGACGGTTGTACCGGTACAATGTTTAGGGTTACTCTGGGTCTCCGGCCACCGGACGAAAAGCTGCAGCCGGGCGGCAGTCCGCGCACAGCTAAGGAAATGCAATCGGCTTATCAAAACACAATATCCGCCATTTGCAGAGCGCTGGGAGGAGCTTTGCTAGCCCTAACTCAAGAATAATTGTCATTCTCCGCCGAACACTGGACATCCAAGGGCGCCCCGGGCCCACCGCTGCACGCGCAGAAGCAAGCTCCGTCCGCGCGCCACCCGCAAGCAAGTGAAACACGCCGAGAAGAAGCAGGAGCAGCCATACCTTCCGAGTGTAACTTCCCTCTAAGAATAGGCCTAGCTAGTCGCCGGGTGTCCCAGGCTTGCCGTGGGGCGAATGGTCTCCCGGCCTGCCGTCACAGCCGTTCGTTGAGCAGCATGGAAGAGTGTCCGCTACGCTTAACCGACGAACCTCAAAATCCACACTGCAACATCCAATCCACGTCTCGAAACTCGCCCAGTGCACAAGAATCCAAAGCGTGTTCGTAAATTTTTTTTCCCGTCCGCCTTGAGCAGGGTGCGGCTCCCGTGCACAAACCGGCCGAGACCCCGTAGTGAATTTAGTAGCACCAAGTCGGCGCATGCGCTTCGACGGATTCTGTTCGCGGCTGCGCGGATGATCGCGGGGAAAAGCGGATATGACGCACGTGCGGACGTATGGCCCTGTTTCCGGTGCCGGATTGCGAGGAAACAAGCGCGCTGGATAAAAAGGCGCTTGAGTTGGTGGTAACAAAAACGCCGTCTGGGACGAATTCTTAAACGCTCTGACGTCATGCGTGCTGGAGCAGGCGCGTGCGAGGTACAGCTAATCTAGGGCCTGCATTAATGCGGGCAATTAAAATCTGGCGCGTGATTGAGTCTTGCGCGTTCTGGCATCATGTGAAATGCAAAGTTTCTGGTATCTGCAGTTGGTGCGATATTCATTCACAGTAAAGTAGTGAGCGACGCAAATAGTGCGGTGCATGCGCGCAGTCCGTAGTGCGCTTTACCGCTTTACTATGAAAAAAAAGTTAAAGGATGGCTTCACTGCAAACTTCCTATATTATGCAGTTGCCGGAGCTCTTTCGAAAAATGGTCGATGTGTCCAAGGGAGATGTTTGTGCAAATATACCTGTTTCTTGGTCAGCTTCGTCGGTCTATTAAAGCGGTTTTCTTGTCATACGAACAAGGTAGGTGTTGGAAAAGCGCCGTGAGAATAATTCTCCGAGTTATTTTTATTCCGTTTTCTGAGTTATCTTTACTGTAAAATACCAGAGACATGATCGGTGCGCTGTATATTGAAGCGTCTTGTTTTTACTATTTTTAACTGTATTTTATTTTAGAGTCTTCGTAAGTTTGAATATATAGCAACACGAATAGATGATCTACAAAATCTTGGAAATTAACTTGTCTGGTTAGTGACTGATCACCGGCCTTCTCTTCCAACATCGTTTGTGAACCAGTGGTAAACAGTAGTAAAAAAGATTTATGTTATTTGTTTTCTTTTGAACGTGTATAGTTTTAAGTCCCGGTTGTTGATTTACCCAATATAAGCGCCATTTTACCGCCACGTTTGAAATAATGACACGCAGTTATTTGATACGCAGTAGCCGACGCAGTAGCGTGCCGAGCGTACCGAATACTGAGTACGCGCGCTAGAAATCAGCCTTGTGCGGCGGGGTCAAGGACCCCAAACACATCTGTGGTCGGGTATAGACGGAGCAGAGTAACGCAAACCTTTGATCCGCGTGTTTTTCACACAACATGGCCGACAAAGCAGCTCCGCGCGAGTCACGTGGTACTCAGGGTTCCAGGGGGCGCCAGTGGGGCGCCCACCCTGCCCACCCTACGGGAGGACACATGACGATCGACGCAACACGGCTGATTAAAAAATAAACGCCGAGTTCCCACTTTTCGAAACTAGCTTGTCGGGAAGTTGGTAAAGGGAAAGCATTAAACACTTCATCAAAGTTTCCATAATTATGGATGCGTGCGAAAATGTTGAGAAGGCAATTTCCAAAGCAATGACGCTTGAAGCAGACGATTGAGCGGGTCACGTGAATGGTGTGACGTCGCCGAGTCGTCTGCTGCATAATGCCCACCCTCTTTGATAATGCCGCTCAGGCAATAAAAAAAAAATGTTTTTATGTGGCACACAATTTAGCGCAAATTCTTGTAAACTGTTCCTTTATCATGTCAAAAGCTATTGTCGTTCCGTACATCCCCAAAATATTAAAAAACGACAAAAAACACAACGATTTTCTCCTTACGTTCCCCATGCATTTGTGACCGGAGTTGGAACCCCCGGGCCCTCGTTGCCCCTAGAGTCACTAAATAAAGCTACGCTTAATTAGTGACTCTAGTTGCCCCGGGCCAACGTCACCAACGTTGCCCGGGCGTTCGCCGCTAGTCGCCAAGAAATGGCAGCCGTGTCAATGCTCTGCTCCAAAGGAGCTATATAGTGCTCAAGTCGGGTCGGCGGAAACAATGGGGGAAAATAACAAAAAACACTTCATTTTGTGTTTATAACACTATCATAGTCATTTGTCACACCTTCTTGTTTCTCACTTTTTTCAACTGCTTTTATGGCATTTATGACTAACATGTAGCGCCACCTACTCAAAGTTTAAGAACTTTCACTTAGAATGTCACACCTAGCAGACATAGAAGGCATTTAAAGGTCGCGGGATTCGCGGTTAGACGCATGTGTGTCTGTCGTCGTGCTAGTGGGGAAGTGCGAATACATCGGTCCACGCAATCGTCTGAACTAAATGGAGCCCATGTACCTCGTACAACGTCCTCGACACCTTCAACGAGGATAAGCGACGTCGAAAGACCGGTCCTCTCCACTGCAACAACAACAACGACGAGATGCCATGCATCCCGAAGTCGTCGTCAAAGTGCTCCTGTTCGCCAAGGCCCGCGATTTAGCCGGTGGCGTCTCCGAACTCTCGCTCCCGTTCCCGAGCGTGCTCCGAGACGTCGAAGAGCTGAAGCAAGTGCTCTTTTCCACCCACCCTCAGTTGCGGCCGCTGCAGCACTGCGCCGTCATCGCCGTCAACGAATCGTACGTGGAATCTGGCGCTCAGCTGACGTTGCGCCCAAACGACGAGATCGCCTTTATACCTCCCATCAGCGGCGGCTAGAAGCCTAGCAAGCACAGCGATGGACTACGCGGAATTGTGCACGTCCAAGATCGACACGGAGAAGCTGATTTCGCAGGTAGGTGCCCCGGACTGCGGCGCGATTTCCGTGTTTATCGGGACGACGAGGAACCACTTCGAAGGCAAGACGGTGCTGAAGCTCAGCTACGAGGCGTACGGGCCCATGGCCAAGCGAGAGCTGGTCAGGATGTGCGCGGATGTCCGCACCAAGTGGAACGTCAAGAACGTCGCCGTCGTGCATCGGCTGGGCGAAGTGCCGGTGGGGGAAGCGAGCATCGTTATCGTCGTCTCGTCGGTGCACAGGGAGGAATCTCAGGCGGCCGTGAAGTGGATCATCGACCAGGTCAAGAGCAGGCTGCCCGTCTGGAAGAAAGAGATCTACGACGACGGACTGTCCGAATGGAAGGAGAACAAGGAGTGTTTCTGGAACGCGACTTGAAGTCCATGCCCCATTTTCTTTTATCCACTGTTCTCGTCATTGTTATTATATATACCCTAGTTTAGTGCATCGATACCTTTGTTGATTCGATGTGAGGAGGGGAAAGTCTATTGTTCCCTGTTACCGCGTTGTTCATCGAAGACATTTACGTAATCCAGAGCGCCAGTCAAAAGGAAGGAGCAATAAACACATGTTTGATTTTTCACCATGACTATGTTGTGGTGGTTCGTGTGCTGCTGTAAGTCAAATTAATTAGTGCGACATGTTGAACATAACAACGCACAAAGGGGAAGGACCAAGGAATGGAGCACACAAGACAAAACAAATTGGTCGTTAGTTGAATTATACAGCGGGAGTTTAGTATAAAATGTAAGCGATTTGGCGAGCGACGAGACAAGCGACGGCGACTCGCTTCGCTGTCCCTCGGTCAGTCGCGCGACGAGGCAAACCGGGAGAAAGCGACCAAGCGACGTTTTCTAGAAATCCAAAAACCGAGCGACGCAACGAACGACAGTGGGAAATCTCCGTCGCGCGTCGCCGACTCTCGTCGCTTGTGCCGTCGCTCCCCTAGCAAAAATTCCAATAGAGGATGTCCAGTAAACCTGTAGTATCGCGGGTATTACCGCGTGAGCAGGAAGACGACGATACGCGAGCCTGCCACGCGGACCAGAGAGCAGCACGAGCAGGGACTCTGCAGAGCCGTTTATAGACCTTTCCAATGTTTACAAAATCACAGTCCAGCGTGCGATCTTCACAGTCCGGCACGTGCGTGTTCGTCGCTTCGGAAAGCGACCAAAGCACGCGCCATACGCACGAACACTCGAAATAGACCCGTTGCTCTGGGGCAGGGGGCGCGAGCGCGTCCGGAAGACGCGACCATGTTTTGCTGGCTGCACCATCCATGTGGCGCTGTAACGTTTGATTTTGCACGTGCCACGTTCGAATACAAGCATCTGTCAGCATCTGCAGATGCGCGGTAACAAAACGTCTACACAAAAGTAAAAAAAAAAAAAAAAAGAATTATGGGGCTCGCGGCTGCAGCGTCCCATTAAATTCCTTTCATCTTTGGTTTCTTTTATGCCTCCGTGAGCATGTATGTTTCACTTTACGTGATAGCGAAGCCGAAGCTACTCGCAAAAACACGTCGTCCTGCAGAATGCTCGTACTGCACGAGCGCGCGTGCTTAGCAGGGACGCTGAAAGCTCGCAGCTCGCTCTTGTAGCCTCTGCTACGCTGGCACTTAGAATTGAATGGAGTATAAAGCAAAATTTTAGTGGGGCAGCGTATTGACGCATGTTCGAAACGCGAGCCAAATATTATATTTTGCTCACCTGGAGCGCTGCTCAAAACTTGAGAGCTGCGGGCCTATGGCACCGGCCGCACGCTCTTTTTTTGGAAAGGTCTATTGAGAGAGTTTGGCCATACATTGGTTTGAATAGGCGAGCATCTCGGGGCCAACCACAGGCCGCGAAACAGCCCCTAGCGGTGGTCGTGTGCTCTAAATTTGTGACACGACTATGGGCCTCCTGCTTTCCCCAGGGGGTGCTGCGAAAAAGGACTTGTTCGGCCTTGTTTTGGGTAGTACAAACTTTAGCGTCTCAAACTGCCACGCATGCAGAAGCGTGCCAGCTCTGGTGCCGAGCGCGAGATCACGATGAAAATACAAATAAACAACAAAAATTCGAACGCCGTCAAAGCTAAGACGCTAAGCGCGTGAGCCAAGAACAGCCGTTCCGCGCGTTCCAAAGTAGACATGACAAAAAAAAAAGAAAAATTAAAGCGTCGCTTCACAGGTGTTTTGACGTCACCACCCAGGGATAAGAGACGCGTACCCTAGCGGTGGTGTTATGAATTTGGCACTTTTGGTTGTCTTGCGGCGTTGAGTCTGGCCGATTTCTGGCGTCCAAAAGTGTTTTTTCGTTCTTCAGGACCAGACAGAATTAAAAAAGCTCAATCAACGTGCCATAAGTAGTGCGAGGCTCAAGCAAGTGAGATTGTACTACCCAAAATGAGGGCGCTACAGTTTGTTCAAAGCTTCAGCGCAGGAGGCCTATACTTCGTTTCACCTTATGTGCGACCGAAGGCAAAACTGGAAGAGCGAGCACGAAAGCTCCGTGCGTTCAGGCTTTGCTCGAGCGCGCGAGCTGGGGAGAAATGCAAAAAGCGCTGGTCTCGCGCTTCTAGCTTTGGCTTCGCTGGCATAAAGTGAAACGAAGTATAGACCTTTCCAATGTTTACAAAATCACAGTCCAGCGTGCGGTCTTCACAGCCCAGCACGTGCGTGTTCGTCGCTTCGGAAAGCGAGCAAAGCACGCGCCATACGCACGAACGCTCAAAATGGCACCGGCCACAAGCTCGTATAGACCTTTCCAAAAACGAGCTTGTGGCCGGTGCCATTTTGAGCGTTCGTGCGTATGGCGCGTGCTTTGCTCGCTTTCCGAAGCGACGAACACGCACGTGCTGGGCTGTGAAGACCGCACGCTGGACTGTGATTTTGTAAACATTGGAAAGGTCTATAATTTGAGCCGTGCCGAGCGGAACTCCGCGTCTCAAGACGCTCGCGCACCCCACCCTTTGCACTGCTTTCTTTCAGCCAGTCTCAGGACGCTGTTCTAGCAGTGCAGACAAAGGCATGGGCACGAGCGCGTGGCTTTGGAAAGTGCCTCCTATGCACGAGGTCTCGTACAAACAAAAGCGTTTCGCTGAGCTAGGTTCACGCGCCTGTGCCCTATTTAAACGTCCTTGACAGATGCTGACAGATGCTCGCGTTCGAACGTGGCACGTGCAAAATAGAACGTTACACAGCCGCCTGGATGGTGCTGCCAGCATAACATGGTCGCGTCTTGCGGACGCGCTCGCGCCCCCTGCCCGAGAGCAGCGGGTCTTTTTCTGCTTTATTAAATACTTGAGTTTCCTGTGATGTAGCGTTGGCCTCCATAGACCCGTTGCTCTCGGACACGGGGCGAGAGCGCGTCCGCAAGACGCGACCATGTTATGCTGGCCGCACTATCCAGGCGGCGCTGTAACGTTCGATTTCGCACGTGCCACGTTCGAATGCAAGCATCTGTCAGCATCTGTAGACGCGCAATAACAAAACGTCTAAAGAAAAATATGGAACTCGTGGCCTCAGCGTCCTATTCAGCTTTATTATTTTATTGCGTGCTTTTATAGCTTCCGTGAGCTCGTATGTTTCACTTTACGTGATAGCGAAGCTGAAGCTACTTGCAAAAACATGTTCCCCCGAATAGGGTGCCTTCATGTGCGCTTTGCTTGGGGTGATGACATCTGGCCATTTTGTTTCGAACGCTTATTTTTATTTTTTGTTCTGAAGCGCGTGAAAGAGCGTGTCCCTGCACGCGCTCGTGGCGCTCACTGTGTTGCGGCGACATTTTGTTTCCTGCGATTTCTTTGTATTTTCCCTGTGAGCGCGTGCTGTCGGCATCGGGTACTACAAACGATGGCATCACCCTAAACAGAAGGGCATTGAGGCACACTACCCCCGAACGATGCTCGCACTGCACGAGCGCGCGTGCTTGAAAGGGACACTGCAAGCTCGGAACTCGCTCTTGTAGCCTCTGCTACGCTGGTGCTTCGAATGGAACGGAGTATAAAAAACTCTAGTGGGGACGCGTGATGACGCACGTTCGAAACGCGAGCCAAATTTTCTATTTTGCTCGCCTGGAGCGCTGCTCAAAACTTGAGAGCTACGGGCCTAACATTTGGCGACGAGGCTAAACAACGGCAAGGAGCATGGCAACGAAAGAGAACGGACCAGGACCGGCACTTGGACGTCTGGAGGAGTTCGACACATCGAAACCGGAGTCTTGGCCGCAGTACGCATGAGCGGCTCGTGTTCTTCCTTTTGGCGAACGGGATCGTGGATAACGTAGTGAAGCGGGCCGTCTTCAGCGTATGTGGGCCTTCCACATACGCCTTGCTTCGATCACTCTGCTCTCCAAAGACACCAGGTGACGTACCCAGTGGCGTACCAACTTGTTTTTGAGTGGGGGGGGGGGGGGGGCAAACGCGGTGTCCCTGGTATCCCTTGGGCGCCGCCGGCCAGTGTTTGCCCTGCCCAGTGGCGGCTGTCTGAGAACTGGGGGGGGGGGGGGGGGGGGGGGGGGGGGGCGAGCGCCCCCCTTTCTTCCCCGGTTGGTACGCCCATGGACGTACCTTTTGAAGAGCTGTTAGTGGCGACAAAAATGTGAATCTCTTGGTGCTCCCGGTGGCACTAGACAGGCTTGGAGGATGGCACGTGCTCTCGCATCAGAGGTAGTTCCTCGGCTTCAGATCTCGGCGTTTGCTATATCGCAAAACATTACATTAGCACGAACTGCCGAGCTTTTGGCCGATCAATTCATC
>JABSTQ010005608.1:0-34339 GCA_013358835.2 Ixodes persulcatus | reverse complement strand
GATTGCTTCCATTTCCCAGGAAGACAAAGATACCGCGAAGACGAGTGACTTCGACGATGATGCTTTCCCTCACGAAAGAGCTATGGCCCAGGCTGAGGAGAGTGTGCCTTAATCGGGAATTTGAGAATTTGAAGATGAATGAAACGTTCAGGAACTGGTAAAAGAGGTCTTAATTTACCAACTGCTTGAACAAGAACGGGGTTAGCTGGACATGAGAGCTCGTCACAAACCCAAAAGGCGTCTTTGAAACGGGTAAGTGCCCGTGATGGTGCTGCTTGCGACCACCCTGTTTGGGTAGAGCCTCAAGGAACAGTTGCCGGCAACACAAAATCTCCGTAAGTAGAATCGGTGGTGGAGTGGTCTAGCGCGCACAACCAGCTCGGAGCACGTGGATAAAAACTCGTGCTGCATGACACAGGAATTATGAGTTCAATCCCTACTCCATCCCGCTTCGATCTGGATGAGCATCGTACCGGCGTGTGGTAGTGTATTACTACCACGTGGGGCACGGTAAAAGCCCCAGGCTAGCGTTTGTACCGTTCTGGCTAAATTGCTTATCTACAGCTGAGTGACAAGTTCGTTTTATTCCTATTTAACCAGGTTTCGGAAAATAAAATTTCAGCTGTGTTTGAGACTTCTGAGTGTGTGTGTCGTTACCTGCAGTCTGGTTTTTTTAATCCTGTTTAATGTACACCAGCTCGTTTGGGCCCTTACATTTATTTTATAAAGCTACGTTGGTTCTTTCTCGTATTTTATTATTTTATGCCTCCACGCCTACATATCGGGTACGCTGAATTAGGTTTTCCCCTGAATATTCATTTGTTTTTGCTCTAAAGCACACGAAATAGACGCCGAGGAGTCAGCTGGGGGAGAGACAGTGAAGGAGGATGAACGGTGAGAATTAAACAATCCACAGTGCCAGGACCAGCCGCGCACAAAAGGCGTAGCCCTACAACTGAATACCCTCAGCGATTGATTTTGAAGCGTTTTTTTCAGTACCTTCCTAACATGGTTAGACACACAGTGAAAATAACCTCTAGAATGAATCTGGTTTCCCCAGAGAAGTTTGTTTTTATCTTTTCCGCGTCTTTTTTCCCCTTTCCTTTTGTTCCACGATGTTAGTGCCTATTGTCCGCGATTGTCCTATTGTCCGCTCCAAGGCTTCTTGCTCATGACGCAGCACGCGGGCCGCAGGAGAAGACGGAAGGCGCAAGAAGGAGAGGAGGTCACCGGTGGACCGTAGCAGGACGGTGAGGGGAGGGATGGGAAAGAAGGGCGGGGTGTAATCGACTCGCGAAACTACATTTAAAAAAAAAATGCGTAAAGGTCGATACGCCACGTGTCGCTAAAATCTGGGACTAAACTGCCGTGTCCCCGAAAGTTGGACTTGTTTGGCCTCGGGAATCGCACTACCACTATTTCTGCATAGTTGAATAAAGTAATCACTGGCTGACACATCGTACAAAATAATTAGTGTGTTAATTGCACACACAGTGTTTATAATGAAAATAATAGTATTCCGGAGCGCATGTCGCGGCACAGATCATTTGGTAGTGTTTTATGTAGGTCATTCATGTCATACAGTATCGCGAGAAACATATTGTGTAATTAAAACATTATTTATTATATATTGACAGTGCTACTGCCGAACTCTCCAGGCCGGTCCGTTTGTAAAAACAGATTTTGAAGTAATGTCTTGTGCTTGTCTTTGTCGCCTCGTGTCCAATGTGTTTGTACTTGACAGTGTTTATTTGAATCTATGTTCAGTACATTCAACCGTACGTTCAGTACGGTTTCGCCTATTTTGCTCGAGTTATTAAATTTGCATTTGTTTTAATTTTCTTCCCTTTAGCTGCTGTGTCTGTGCGCCGCTTTTTTTACTCACATGAACACATATACAGGGAGTGGGACGTCGTCCCACTCCCTGTATATGTCCCTCTATTCCTATCTAGGAATAGAGGGACATATTCCCTCTATTCCTAGATCGTCCCTCTATTCCTATCTAGGCCTAGCTTCAAGCAGGCCGTGGGACGTCGTCGTCACCAATGGCGTCGGCCTCCCGGATACAAGGAACCACGAGGCCGAATTCCCCGAAGGGGCCGGCTCTCCCTTGCCCATTTTGGGTGAATGCGCCTTCGGCACACCCTTGAGAGTTATAATGGACGCGACTGCTAGCGGCCTCCCCGGGCGCGTCCATTCTCCGAGGCTACATAAGCTGGCCCCGAAGGAGGGCCAGGGGCTCTCGTCGGCGGAAGCCCTGGTTCTACGGAGCTCGGTTTTTCTTTGTGGGCTTCCGACTTCCCGTGAATCTGTCTAATGCGGCAGCGCGGGAAACCGACCGGGTGATGCTGGCAATTGAGCCAGCGCCCAGACTTTTCTTGTCTAAGAGCGAAGCGTGTTGGCATTTCAGTCAATAAACACGTCTTTATCCGGACCAAAGGAACCTTCTTTGTGTTTCTAAGTGGTATCCCCGAAGGGAAATCCCACAAGGGTGATCCTCGAATCAGCCGGGACCCCTTCAAACGTCGCTGCGGACCACAGTTTGAGAACCGATGGACTAAGATGTGCTAAATATCTCGAGTTAATTCCGAGATTCGTCATGTTGCAACTGCTGTTTTAGAGACAATTAATATGGGCGGCTTTATCTCGGCAGTGTGCTTTGAAAGGAATTTAAATTTATCCTACTCGGAATTCGTTTTATCGTTTGGAAGAGCAAGGCTGATGAATTTTTGCAACCCGTATTCTCGACTCCAGCAAAACGGACGCCACCAAGCGGGAAAACCGGGAACCAGCCGGTCCAGGTCGCTCCGCGCCCCTCCGCGTCTCTGGTGGCTTTCGCGGCGGACACGTGTTGTCGGCGCGGTGACGAACAATGTAATTTGACGAAGGTCCGAAAATTTCTTAAGTTTGCCTGAGTGTTCATTAGTGTGGTGAAGCCTCAGAGATTGTTTCCTTCCATCACGTGTTTGAAAGCCCGTTCACTCCACAACACACGGTCGCGTGCTTTCTATTTCTTGGATGGGGGAGGAATCACGGAAAAACGTTTTGATTTCTTGTCTGTCTCGAATCACATTCAAAGTGACGACTACTTGGTAACTGATAAGTGGTTTCTTTATAAGGATGTAGAACAGTGAACTAAGGACGACAGGCAAGGCGTTTCACTGGAGGGAACACCAATGTTGCAGTCAAGTAAATGGGAAGGTTCGATAGCTGCTTTTCTTAAGTTTGGTTGTGTTCGATTAGCTTCAGCTTCAAGTTTGAGCCACCCACGCCGGTCGGTGCGTTGGCTATTCATCTTGACTGCTTTTCGCCAAAAAAGCCTCTGGACCACACTGAAGGAGTTGGGCTGATTTCGCAATTACTTGGTTCAGGAAAAAAATGAGGGAAATTATCTGCTTTCAAAAGGTGGGGGATGCGTCTCGCAAAGTTAGAATGTCACGACATTATTAATATTATTATTATTACATAATTATTACATTAATATTATTATTATTACATAAACCAACAGCAATATACGTCTACATTGCTCAGGTTGACCGGCCACAAAAAAAATACTCATTTTATCCATTCAGGATTCGAAGTCAAATTCAATGCAGAGAGGTTCTGCGTGAATCTTCGATGAAGACTCTCTTCAGTTTGTCCGCATTCGTCTTCTTGCTACCGGCTAGAACCATTTGGCTAACTTTAACAAGTAGCTCTCTCTCTGTCAAATATACTTTTATTCAGCAGCTCACCTAATAGATAGTCAACTAAGCTCATATTTCAACAAGAATAATATACTAATATCGCTTTAGTGGGACATAGTGCGTAGTATAATACATAACCGGCTCGTCAAAATGACCTCTCGATTGCTACTAAAACCTGAAGTGAAATACGAGTATCAGCTGCTTAGAGGGGCGCCAGCGGGTTAACATGCTCCTTGGCTCAAGAAGCGCTTGCTTAATTTTCGTAATTTTCCTGCAGCCTGTATTGTTGACCGAGCAGACGATTGGAGCTGATTCTTAAACGCGGATACGCACAAAAGCTCGATTTCACAGTCAGATAAGTCGCATGGTCGAGGCATGCGAGTTAGCTGAAAATTGCTCTCGGTGAAACAATTCTGTAGTCATCGCCGCTTTCCTTAGATGATCAAAACTGATTAGAGTTTATTACCGTCTCTCCGGAGCCCATAGTTTCGGTTTTGAACGAAATCTCCGAAACAAAAGTTTGACATGAAAATAACAAAACAAACACGGGAAAACAAAACTATGGTCTGTCAGTTTATGTGCACCGGCTACACCTAACCGTCGCAGTTCAAATACCTATAAAATTGGGCATTAAACAAAAGAAAATCTGTTAAATTGAAAGCGCCACCCCTGCAGGCGGCCGGGCCGAGCCGACGCGACCTGGACTCAGCCGCCATGTTTGTTTGGTGGTGGCGCCCCCTATAGGTCGCTGGAGTCGCGAATAGCATGAATGAACTGGCTTAGAAATAGTTACTGAACAGTGAGAGCGTCTCGTGAATCTGACTATTGGGGAGGGAATCGAGCTATAGGGGGCGCTTTGTCTAGATTGTTGTCCACACAGTTGGGTGTTTATTTTGAGAGCATAAACATTGGTTACCTCAAACCAGCCAGTAACTGACGTACCCTCGACTTGGTGCATTTTTGGATTGCCCGCTGACACGGGGTACGCAACCGCAAAGGGTAAGGGCGAAAAGGCTTAAAAACGGACGTCGTGCATGAGTTAGTTCCGAGTGCTCCTTTTTACCGTGCTGCAATAGACCCTTTCCGAAATTCAGTGCCATCTGGTGACTAAAATGGCAGTTTAACTTTTATCGTACTAATGGCGACGATGAACCTGTGGTCTGCAGTACTGTATGGGGCACCGTCACTTTCGCAAGTCAACGGTAATTGAGAATGCGCGCGTCACTGACCAGTTATTTTTAAATCTCTTTTAGTGTCGATGGCGAAAAAGATGCAACCAGTCAGAACGAAGCGCCAGTCCACAAAGACGCCTTGATAAAATTCTATACATCAAGGGGCTTTGAAGCCGAGTGTCTGCTACTAACATATTGACTGGGCCCGAGTGAGAAATGAAAGCTTACGCAGCTCACCTGCATAGGAGCATCTTCAACTTCTTCTTTCATCACTAAACAGAAGGCCGCCATTAGTATAGCACATATGCCATTTTTAAGATGATGATAGTTTTCAAGGTTGCCAGTCTGAATTCCGGAAAGGGTCTATTTCCGAAAATCTACGGTTGTCTGGCTACCATTGCGTGGTCGTCGGATTGATAAATAATTTTAAAAAGCATAAGAAGAATAGCAGAAATTGTGCCATGAGTACAAGAAGCTGCAGCGCGAGTGTGGCTGCAATGTCATCGAGCTTCGCATTTTCCCCAAGAATCCTTATTTATGAAGTCAGTCGATTGCGAGCTTGAATCGCGAGAGATTCGTATCAGACTCAACGTCACGTTTAAGCTCACGACCACTTCGTCTACGACAAGAGGACCGATTTTAATTCCCGGTGCAGGTGGTCCAATTAGGTTATCACTGCAAGCCCCATGGTATGTGAAAGGTATGAAAACGTCTACATGCCACCACTCAAGATAGAGCTATCAAATGCCGAGTGCTTACCTGCATAGACTGCATTAAACTGCTCATATATACTTCGCTGTGGAAACTCAGTCAAAACTCCCCACCGTCTTCGTCGTCGTTCTCTCGAGGAGGCAAGGTGATGGCCTGGGAGTAGCCAGCTGGATTCAACCGGACAAGCTCTAACCAAGTTATTGCAGCTCACCATAGCCAAGTCTAGCCAAGTTCCCCCCATACCCACACCGTTGCCTACCCAGGTAGCTGTGCTGCCAGAACAAGCCGGTATTACTTTTTCTAAGCCGCTAGACGGCGTCGTCGGCGCCGCAATTCTCAAAATGGCGGCGCCATTGAAGAAAAGGTCTATATAATTTAAAAACGACCACCCCTTTCGGCGGTGTGGTTACGAGTGCGTTGCTCCGACCATTGCTTTATTCGCACGAGGAGTTCTCTATAACACGAGTTTGTGCGTCTCGCAGACGCCGAATCGTTCCGTTAGATTTCCTTTGAAAATACGCAAGCAGTTTACATTTGTTGTCCACACACGCGGACCGTGTGTGGACAACAAATGTGGCTTTGATCGACGCTCTGCGTGCGCGAGCTCTCGAGCTCCCGTAGCTTCGACTGCATTGCTAACAAAAGCTGTCCCCGTTTTAAAAATTCGGTCGCTTGCACGTGACGTCACACCGCGATGCATCGGAGAGTCTGCCAAACAATAGGGAGTTGTAGCAGACCGAGTCCACCGTCGCGCTAAGCTTACAGAAGCTTACCGCGTGCCGTTAGCCTTGGCTGCAGAATTTCGGGTCTCGCTTCCGGTCGCGGTAAGCATTGCGGGATAGCGGACGCGGTCTACTACAACTCCCTAATAGGGAGCTTTAGTAGACCGTGTTTCCCCCTCCGCTAGCCTTCCTCTACGAAGAAACCGCCACTGCGCCTGCGTGCCGATGACCTTGGCTGTAGAGTTCCGGGTAGCGGAGGGGCTTAGCGGAGGGGGAAACACGGTCTACTAAAACTCGCTATTCTCTATGGCCTGTTTCGGTCTGCCGCTCAGTTCCTGCGCGGTTTGACTAGGGAGTTTTAGTAGACCATGTTCGCTATACCGCTAAGCTTACGGCGACCGGAGACGAGGCTCGAAGTTCTGCAGCTAAGGCTCGGCGCGCGCTCGTTTCCGGTTATGGTTAGCGTTACTAGATAAGTTTAAGCTTCCGTGAGCTTAGCGCGACGGCGGACGCGGTCTACTATAACGTTTCTTCTACTCGGTGTCGAAAAAAAAAACGATATTTTTGGGCGGAACGAAAACGTAATCGAAACGTTATTTATTATTTTGTTCCCGAGTGAAACCGAAAAATTTTCTTTTCGGTTTTCGGTTCAAGGGGAAAGTTCAGGGCCGGCTTGCTAGAACCAGCGTCTCAATTAAGACTGCCTTAAGGGCTGTTTATACTCCGACGTTGAGCGCAGTGAACGCAGTGTAGCGCAGAACGAGCGCCTTTCATTGGCCGGCGGCCAGGAACTCGATTTCTGCGACCAATCAGTATCTGTGTGCGCTGCGCTACGCCGCGCCCGTCGACGTTACGTTCGAGTATAAACGTACCTTTATCTGAGACAAAGAGAGCACTGCCACAGCTAACACACGAGCGGAGTGGCACGTGAAGTCGAGTCTCAAACGCTGGCGCGCCCCAGGCTTGGCTGTGCTTTCTTCGTCTAAGATATGACAGTCTTAAGCCCGGTTCACACAGTTGCGTTTGACTGCGTTTGACTGCGTTGCGGCAGCGAGACACCAGTACATCCCTGCTGCTTATATCGCGTGCCAAGAAGATTCCTTGAATTGGATTCCACGCTTCATACGAAGCACAGATGTGCCGGTGACTCGCTTTCGGTTCTCGCCGCAACGCAGTCAAACGCACTCAAACGCAAGTGTCTGAACCGGCCTTTATTCAAGGCGCTGCTTCTAGCGAGGCGGCCCAGGTATTTCAGTATTTGTTTTACGCAGCGAAGTAAGAGACTGCCGTTGGCTTGCTGCCATAATTGAAGAGAAGACAACCAATCCTTCGCCCCCGCGTCTAAGCTCTGGCCGAACAAGCATAGCAAAAATACTAAGACAAAAAATGTACTCACATTTTGGGAAGAGCGAAAGGAACGCCAACCGGACGCTTTGCAGCAGATGTGCATGGGCGCGGCCATAACTGACCTTCATTTTTTTATTCCCATTTCCTTTTATTCGGGTCGCTTCGCTCTACCACTGTGGTTACATGAGGAGCAAATGCTTTTCTAGACACCACGGTGCTCCTTTTGCCAACGAAGGCTTTGTTTTGACTCATCATCCCTAGTTTTTGTAGCCCGGCCTCTCGGCAAGACACATGAAGGTCAGTTATGGCGGCTCTAATTTACGCGTGAGCAAAGCGTCTATACTTCAGCTCAAGTAGCCCTATACTCCGTTTCATACTTAATATGCAACGCTGTCAAAGCTACTGGCGCAAGCGGGTGGCTTTGTCTATGGTTTCGTTCGCGCGAGCAGGCGTGCAAATGAAGAACGATATCAAGCCTCATGCTCGCGGCAGAAGCTTTGACAGCGTTGTACGCTAAGTGTGAAACAGAGTATAGGTGTGCCAGTCACACAGGTCAGCGTGGAGCGGGCATTCTCGGCGCTGAAATTTATTTTATCGTACCAGAGGTCTCGCATTTCACCGAGCACACTTGATGACGTGCTGCTTCTGAGTTCATGCTCAGTGCCTTGATTATGATATCATGCTCAAGGCAATGAACATGATCTCAGAAGCAGTGTCGATTACTCGGATTCCTCCAGAGCTCCTGAATTATCTATTTTTTGTGTAAAACTAAATGGTAAATGTGATGTTCCTTTTCAGTTTTGCTCTAATTTTTTTTTCCTCATGGAAATACAAATTTTTACGAATCGTTACGGACCATTATTCGTTTCGTTCCGGAGCAGAAACGGAACGGAACGTTTTTGTATGGAACGCAAATGAAACCGGAACGAAAAACATTTCGTTCCAACACCCTGCTTTTACTTTATATGCTGTTTAAAGTCATATTGCCAATTTCACAATAACTATAATGAATTTCGCGGTACTGAATAGCATACCGGAAAGGGTAAAGGCCGGGGAGTCAGAAAATATAGATAGTTGAGGTAGCTCGAAAAACCTCTAGAGTACCCTTTTAAGGTAAGACGAAGTATATAGTTCCTTCAAACCTTCTGTTACCGCGCGTAGGCAGATTCTGACGCACTTGTAAACGATCGCCGTGGCTCGTGCATTATCGAACGCTGGAGCGCCGCTTTCTGCTCCACGCATGCATTACATGGTCCAGTCTAACGAATGCGTTTGCGAACCCTGGCCCAGAGCAACAAGCCTTAGGGCATGGTCATTAAAGGGTTAACTGAGCGAATTTAGTTTTAAGCTGCAACTGCTGAAGCGTTCACGGAGCAACAGCATACGAGCAGAAATAAAATCGTCGGAGCGCAAACAATAGCTACCCCTAAAATATTTCGAAATTATATACTTGGCTATTTGACTGCAAGGGCGAGGGTGCGGCATGTAAGGGAGTGTTTAGGTGAACAGAATAATCAAAGCTCATTCTTGCACTGTCACGCGAATACACCACGTTTAGTTTTGTCGGCGGCTACTACGATTCCTTCGCTCCTACAAGGAAAGCGAGGTGGTGGTTGCACGCTTTGGCCGTGGGGAGGAGGATCGCTGGTGCAGAATGTGTTCTAATAGGAAACGATAACAAAAACGGGTTCAGTTTGTGTAATTGATTGTAAGCCGCAAAACGCTGCGTGAGTCTTTTGTTTTTGTACGTTGAGGGATTTATGGGCTTATGCTGATGGCCGCTACCAAAAGGATTAGAATTGAAAACAAACCTTAAAATTTACTCATTAAAAAGGGAATTACTGAAATGTAAATATTGTAACAAGTATACCGAATATCATTAATTTTTCTAAATAGGCCCTTTGGAAGATGCATAAATTATTATATTTTATATGATATATGATATGCGAACTCTCATCACAAACAATTTGGCCGCCTTTTTAAGAAACACTCCGAGGGTCTCTCACGGAGCACCGGCCAATTTGATTCGGCGACAATACTTATCACTCTGCAGATTTTTTTTTCTTTTAATATTTCCGTGGAACAAAAACGCCAGCTAGAATCTCTGGGTGCAATACAAACGCCTTGCCAGTTTGTTCAGACGTTTCTGCTTTACTTTTTTATTAGGAGGAAGTTCAGTGTCTTACGAGGAGGCTTCATGCAGTCAATCAAGCTCCTATTTTCGTAACAACATTCACTATCCCAAGCATGTCGAATATCTACATGAAACTGCTGTATGGTGTACGCCACCCACACGACCATGAAACGCGAGCCAAATTGGACGAATGCTTTCTGAACGCCGATGCTGCCCTCACCAAAGGATCTGTTACCGTGTTTCTGCCTCTGTGGCTCTATGCGATTGCAGGCGCAGTTTCCTTCACTAGAATTGGGGCTTTCATGAGCGCCTTCCGTGGACTTATGGACTTTTTAGCGCGAGTTTTTGTTTTTTCTACGGTCACGTGCAATTATTGTGACTAACCGTTCTTTTAGAACTATAAAAGTCTCGGTTATGCTTTATGCAGTCCTCAAATTGCAACGCACCAATCGATCAAGAAACCGAATTTCGGAAGTGACTTCATCGATGCTTACTTGAGGCATGCACTTCTTTCTCTAGACGATCCAAAAAGTAATATCAAATGCGAGTAACATACGCGTTTTCCTGCGCTCCCAATTTTATTTTGTTTTGTGACTTTCCGGGGGCCGACAAGAATTTGTGTACAACAAAGATAAGTCCTGACGTTATTTAAAAGTAGTACCCCTAGAGGCGAACAGAAATATACTCATATCGTAAAAGGTTGTTTGAAATCTCAGTAATAATACATTGGTTTATTTTGCTGTCAATCATCCCGTTCACATTCTTGGATCCCGAGTTTTAAATTTCACTAAAAGTCAAAACTGAACCCCGGTCTTTTGATACAGAAAGTCCTCGCTATACAGTGACTACGCTTTAGGCAAAACAGCTACATCATGTGTCGCCTTGAAACGTATTCATTTGTAAGTCATGTTTTCTCCTTTTAAATGTAAAAACACTTTTTCACAATTGTTAAGCGTGTCAATTGCGATTCAAACAGAAATAGGGGGATGCGAAAATCAAATTTGGCTCAAGTACCTGGTCAGTATATATTGTGCAAAATTGGTAAGTATTCATGGGGTAAAGCATTTAAAAAATATAATCAACAGCAGGATTGCCATAACATAACGAGATTCCTGTCCCGTCTTCGTTTTGTTCTACCTAAAGAATAGACATGAGTAAAACGACCACTTAGGAAGGTAAAAGCGACCCCTGAGGAAGTTCACCTGGCTATGCTTAGGTGTTACTGCTTTTGTAGTATATTTACATTTGATTTTTATTAAATATAGCATACCGGCTAAGCTGGAGCAAAAGTCTGGTATTTTATAAACCGCATTACTTTCTTAATATGTGTTACTCTTAGAGACCCTACATCCTTAAGCCAAAACAGTAACAGCCTCCCGACGAGTTTTGGAGGATAGAAATTGTCTTTTACCATCAACGCCATTATCAAAATGGTGTTCGCGTAGCGAAATGGTGTTCCGCATTTTGTTTTCGTTGAAAAATGTATAGAGCTTTCAACTGTAAAATACGAAGTAATACTTTGTCTCGTTCTGATAAATCATCAAAAATTGTCATGGTGAATACTCAGAAACCATAGTAGTTAGTATAGTAATTACAGAGAAGATGCAAGCGAGCTGGTGAACTTTCAACATTGCAAAACCCGAGACGTAGGACTAAAAGGAAAAAAAAATCTATGGAGTTAAACAGGATTCTTTTTAATATGATATTTGAACATAACTTGTGTGCACGCGAGTGTATATGAAGAATGTGAGATGTTGCTTCATCCAACTAAGGCTCGTACCATTTCCATCAGGGGTAACAATATGAGAGTGGTAAAATTGGCATGTTCCAGATATCTATATCCTAAACGGCGTATGCCTCTGATTCTAGTTGCGCACTAAGCAAATGTACCACGCCGCCATAGACAAGCCATTTTCAAACTGGGATTGCTTCTTTGCATCCATTGTTGTTATAAAAGTTCGAACAACGCATCCCGTAACTAGTGGTTCAGTAAAAGTAGCTTCAAAAGCAATAAGCGTCCAACTCTATAACATGCATCCACATCCCTAACTACATCAAGTTGCTGTTGTGGTAACATTTGGAGCCGGTACTCGCAATGTAATAAAAAAACGCATACTAATATGTGAGCGGCAAGATAAAAATATTTTTTTTTTAGCATACGTTTGTTTCGGCCTCGTGTGGAGTCAGAGCAGGTGTTTTTGCAAAGTCCTTCAAATATTCCTAAAACTAAAGTGATTGAGGAAAAAAAACTTATTTTTCGGAAACAAATTGCCAGCCACGGTGGACATGAAGTATTGAAAAAGATATACAAATTAGAAAAATAATAACCTAAAAGTGAGTAATTAACGTTTTAATTCGTGAAAATATACGTATGGTTCCGAATAAAAACTTGCTGAATGTCATCAAACGCCCATAAATCAGTCAATTCTAGGACATGGGACGGGTGGGGGTACGCTAAAGTTACCGCTCGTGCAGCAGGCGCAATGCGAGCGGTGCAAGAAAGCAGATATGTTCTTATCATTCGCATTTTAGAATCGCCAGACAATTTCACAAGCAGTAACTTCAGCGAAACCCTTTGCTTCTCACGCGCTTTAAGTCGTCCTGAAACTGAGTGATTTAGAGGGTTTCGCTGACGCTCAGCAAGTTTTTAATTCGAACCCCATGTTTGTTTTCGCCAATTAAAAAGGTAACCAATTTTAGGTAATTATTTTTTTAATGAGTATGTTTTGGAGATTTCTACCGTCCGCCGTGGATGACAGTTTGTCCCAAAAAAAGCACTACTTTTTTCCCAAACGCCTTCTTTATAGAGATGTCTTAAAGTCTACGCAGAAACACCCGCGGTGCAGAGTCATGATCGCCCGGAAAATTTATGAAAGGTGTGAAAACATGCACCGTTGTGACCACTGGTATAATTTTCATTTTCAGTGCGATACCTTCCAGGCAATCTTCTGAGCTTCTGGGTGGCCGGAACGAACGCCATTAATCGCAGCGTCATCTGGCACATGCTGAATCGTGCTGACAAGCCGGACACAGTGCAGAAGGCAATTCAAGACGAGATTGACGAAGTCGTCGGACGTGAACGCCGACCGGCATGGAACGACCGCTACAGAATGGTTTACACGATGGCCGCGATCTGAGAGATGCTGCGGTGGAGGCCAATATCTCCCATGGGGCTGCCAAGAGGGTAAACCGACAAACGCATTGCCACAGAGCAGACATTTATTTTGCGATACATCAATCATAAACCCGTGTAACAGCGAATTATTTTTGCATCGTAATAAGTACTGACTCGATAGAATTGTACTCGAACCACCAACAAATAGTTCACAATAACCAACAACCCCGATTTTAAACTGACTGAAAAGCCGATTTCAGCTTCAATATTAATTCCAATCCTTCTGGGATCTGGCGTCAATAGTTTGTGCAACATATGTCATCTCCTAATTTCAGCATTACATATCGATATTAATGTCGCTACGCTCGGATTACCCACTCTTCGTAAATGAATTCTTGTTCTTCTAGGACCAGTGAGGAGGTTATCATCGGAGGCTTCACAATTCCTGAAGGCACAATTGTCATGGCAAATTTGTGGGCTGTCAACATGGATTCATCCCTTTGGGTCCGCCCGGAGAAGTTTGACCCGTACATGTTCATAGAAGAAAGCCGTGCGAAGCTGAAACCAAAACCAGAATATTTTATACCATTTTCTATTGGTTGGTGTTTTTTTACACATATTCCTTGGAATCCTCTATTTTCTTAGTTTTACAGGTCGCTGAACATGTAATCTATTCGTCACGAATTAACATTTAAGACAGACCACCGGTAGATGAAAAAATTCTACCGTAATTCATAATTTATGGTATTACTGATATAAACCTGAAATGTCATTGAGATCCGGATTCATAGAGATGCTAGGTTGATATCAAATGTTATTTTCATGTAACCATGCTGAAGACAACTCGGGAGGAAGTGCAGTCAAAAATAAGAAGTATGGTTTGTAGTCTTCCTTTAATATATTTTAAATTAGGAATACCGTGGTCCTCCCGACGTTGCAGTTCGAAAGGTTCCAGAAGATCGACTCTCGCTAAGGTTCGAAATTGAAAAGTTCCCAAATTAAAACCCCGCTGAGCTTCGAAATCGAATAAATCGGAAATGTCAAGGTTTCTTAGTTCAAGCTCGAAGATTTTTAATTTTTTGACAGATCGTTCGAAAATTGTGAACATTTCGATTTTATTCAAGATTTAAGTTAAAAAAAGGTTGACATTTCGAATTTTTCTCACGCGCAAGTTCGGAAAGGTCGAAGCTTTCAATTTTAAGTTCGAAGTGTTTGAATTTCACATACGGAGATCAAATTCTTCAGCTTCAAACTAAGCTTTCACGAATTCTAAAAACAAATAGCGGAATGTGCTACTAATTTTACTGAAAACGTTGCCCATTTCTCTCCTGCCGTGAATGTTGTGCCGTGATACTGACGGTAGAACCTGTGCTACTCGTTATTCGTCGTAACTTATGAAACACGCGAGGAAGTGGTTTTATGGCTCCTCAAAAAGCCCTGAGGTGGTCAGATGAACGTACATTCAAATTGTTTGCGAACTAGTAGGAATCAAATAAAACGTCGCCTAAATGCAATGCTAGAATAAGACAACGAAATCTTCACAACGCATGCATATAAAGTCATCCAGGCTTCCAGAAATTGTTTAGTTGCTCCGGGCGGTCATTTTCGGCGGGATGACCCGTGGGATGTAGAAAACACTGAACACAGACGCAGCGCCCGACATAAGTCAAGGTTTAGGAGAATGCAACCGCGGTCTAAACTGGTAGACCACGAAGTCCCCCAATTTAGTCCGTATTTTCGCTGTATTTTACCTGTATCTTAGCTGTATTTTAGCTTAAGTTAGGGGACCACCAGGTCATCTGAAATACAGCTGATCAGGTCCCGACCGGTTGATATCGGGCAAACCATATTACCGCTGCCTGAAACGTTTTCGATGAATGGAGATATTGGCCGCTCTAAAATGCAGCCAATTACTAATGGTAATTAAGTAAGCGCCAATTCAGCGTTTGCTGTAGCGCATCTGTGTTGAGCTCCGCGCGCGCCTTTCCTTGAGTCGAGGAAATCAGGGGACTTGCGTTAAAAAAAAACTACTACTATGAAGGTCGTTCTCAGCCAAGCGCCTCGGTTGAATTTCAAGCTTTCAGATCAGAGATCCGTTGGCCCTCATGTTACGTCAGGGCAACTTACGGAGCTGAGTGCGGGAGAGGACTTTTTCGGAACTCGAAAGCTGCAAGGTCGAGTCCACCCCAATGTGTTCATTCAGCGCTTTACAAGCGATTTGTTCGTGGCACGATCAGCTAAGACTTTAGTGCATTTTCCACTCCACTTCACACATTGACATCTAGTGTTATTTCTATTTGTTTTGCCTTGACCCGTTGAACTTCTTGAGGTGAACGTGGCTCGATCTTTGTCAAAATTTTGTTCAGAAGTTCGAAGTTCGTCACACGTTTAAACTTAACAAGTTCTAAAGTTTGAAAGTCGGCGAATTTCTTAGCGTTTAAGCTCGAACATGTCTTTCATAGCGCGAAAACTCGAAAGTTCGAAAACAATTCAATTTCTAAGCGCCAAAGTCTCGGAAGTTCGAAAATCGTCCAATTTTTTATGTAATAAGTTCGACGTTTAAACGATTTGCGAACCTTTCGAGCCCCTTTGTGCGATCTTCGTACCTAAGGTTCGCAAAAATTTCGCGGCATCTCTAATTTAAATGGTATGTCACTTGCTTGTCATGTTACACTGTCATACCTTTCCGTCGGCATTGAATTATTGCTTCTCACGTTACACTGTCATACCTTTCCGGCATTGAATTGAGTGATGTTGCTTACGTATGTGCTTTTAGAAACTATGAGCGCCCCCCCCCCCTCAAAAAAAAAAAAGAATAGCAAGAACGAAATTCACATTACATTTCATATCCTAGGTTTGGCATAAAAATAACCCCCTAAATACACCTTATAAAAGTAAAAAGATTACTCGTTCCTGACTTGTCACGTTTACTTGTTGGCGCTTCGCATATGGCAAAGCTTAACGATGCTTCGCGTACTGACCATTCGCCCTCTTTTGTTTGGCAACAAACTCAGTGGCGCCATTTATTGGGTAGCCCCGGCACATTTCCGGTTCACGTATATTTCTTAGTTGAACATATCAAATGGCGCAAAAAAGACAAGGACAAAAAGCAAACAGGACAAGTGCTAGCGCTTGTCCTGTTTACTTTTGTTTTGTCTTTTTCGCGCTATTTTATGTGTTTAACTAAGATGAACCAGCTAGCCCAACAACGTACCCTACTAGAGTATATTTTTTTAATTTTTGACTCGTCATTCTTTTATCAAAAAAGTGAATTAAATCTGACAGTGCGATAAGTGGTGATTTCCAGAAGATGGAGTGTATATTTAATATTTTAAAATAGTACTGCGAAACCCGCCGTCTAGTTCAGAACAAGAAGTGGTTGGGGGCTATTTTTCCCACTGGCGCCACCCCGTTTCAACTCACGCAAAAAAGAGCGAATATAGTGATCATTGTAGGAGGAACTTTGAATTCATCTGGCAAGCTAAAGATTGCCCACTCTAAAAGTTTCGTAATATATAACAAGATCAATACAGTAGAAATATATGTTTCAACACCGTTTAGCGTCTTTTTATTTTTTTTACAGAAAAGTTTTGATTATATTGTAAACTTTCCGATGTCGTTGCTATACTGTATTTTAAATGCGAAACGGTTCAGTGCGCTGTTTAAACCAGGGGTTTCCGAACCCCTGCCCGCGGTCCGAATCCGACCCGTGGAGGTCTTCGACCGGCCCGTGGCTGGCCGCAATTTGTTTAATGAAGTCCAGCCCGTGGCCCTCTTCCAACAAACCCGCTGCTAACGGCGCAAAATCGCGCGCAAAGAAACTTCGCCGCAACGTAAACGAAGATAGCAGAAAGAAAAAAACTATAGAAAACTGCTTATCGTAAGGCGTGTCCTCTTGTCGTATTATTCATTGGACACTGTCACCGCAATTCTTAGTCTCCTGTTTCATATTTGTGTATAACTGCGTATGTTAAAATTAATTTGCCTTCCCATGTGTATAGTACTCAGAGTCCTCTGTCGTATCTGTGGCATATTGTCAGCATCAATTCTATCATTCTCACTAGTCTGCGCTTTGTGTATATGGCAAAGTTCCTATGCGCATCGATTTATGCCTGGTGTGTTTTCTGGGTGCCAATTATTGTTTGTCATGATTATCCAGACTTGCGCCTATCTCAAATACTCTACTCAAGATACTGTATTTCAAATACGTTTTGTAGTATCTTGGTATCTTGCAAATACTTTTGATCGGGAGTATTTGATACAGTATTTTAATTACATTTCTGAGTATCTTGTACTCATTATCTCAAAGACATTTTTGACATTCAGCCATTTTCCGAGTTTTTCGCTATGAAGTAGCGTGGGCGTGTCACGAGGAAATGTGAACATGCTTTCGAGCAACCAAATCCTGTTGCTAGCTCCGATAAGCTACAGTGACTTAGATTGAGCTCGTGAAAACATCGCATTTGTGCCAATTGTTACTCATATTCACTCCAAAGTTCGTAGAATTAATGTTTTTCCTCGCCTTCCCAAAGGCGCCTTTAGTTTCCTAGTGTTTGTTCCAAAAGATCCTGAAACAAAGGGGGCGGTTTTATTTACGGAAGTAAAGATTGCGACACAGGCGCAACGCAAAACGGGAAGAGCCCCACAACAAGGCTGCAGACTTCAGTCTCAAGAATATAACAAATAGAAGAAAATGAATAGTGGACACAAAAAAGTACACTTTTCTTTTTTTTTTTTGCTTGTTATATATTTGACAACGCTACTGTAAAACGTGGAGGTTTTTTGTGTTTTTTTTTTTTCTTTTTGTCGTCAGTCCGGCACTTATTGCTTTGGCGAACACTGTATGTAAGCGAGCATGGATAAGCAGAGAACATGACAGGAAACAAACTACAAGCAGGATGACCTCTCAAAATGCCAGCAAAGCGTCCCCCAACGTTGCGTGCCTTTCTGAACGCAACCTACTTGAAGAAGGTGCGACCAGTGCCGTGGCTCTTACGTGGACTGTTTTTGTAATCCATTCACTCATTTCCGTATCCGAAGTTCGTTGATAGTTAACTCCCCATTTAGGGAATATGGATTGTAATTAAAAGATGCGTCTATGGTGCGCCGCAGGACGTGATATTCAGAAATGTCACAATAACTAAAGCGACCTCTCTTTTTCTTTTGTCCCAGAAATGTTTTGTAACATGTATCAGTGATATCCTGCTCGTTATAGTTGGACTGCATAGAATAGGCCTACGATGTTTTTCCCCCGCTTTGTGCTGTTGCGCGCTAATAAACCAATCTCGTAAACCAGATTTGCGCAACTGTATAATTTTGTTTGTCACTGACTTCGATACAAAACATGCAATGCGGAATTATCTTCGTAAGTAATGGAATTCCACTTCTCAGTATTTGTACTCTACTCAAGATACTTTACAGTGAAAGTAACTTAAGTAGTATTTTAAATACTTTATGAAGCAGGTATTTAGTAACTTAACTTAAACACTTTTATCGAGCATTTTGTCCAAGACTGTAATTATCTAATATTATATTTTAAAATAACCTCTATGTTCATACTTTATTTTAATCACATCTGATTATTTTTTAATACGCCCTCTAAGTTTCTGCGTTATTTCTGCGTTTCCTCATTTATAATGATTTATGTATTCACCGGCCCTCGAGACAACGACAAATCCTCGATGCCAAAAAGTTTGAAGACCTCTTGTTTAAATCATATAAAGGCTCACCTGTTACAAGTTCTCAGGGAAAAAAATATAAATATGGGGCTGATGCTCGAGTAGGGTAATAATTGCTAGCTATAATTAACTAATATAGTTCATTTTGATCTGGAATATTTATCAGTTGTGATTATAAGTCCAATCGATATTCAATCAAAACACAACGATACTTTATACTTTTTATAAAACCCAAGGGAGCTTATATAGAGCCTGAGAATGTTTCAGACTTACTGAGTGTGTGTCAAATATTTTTCTCAGTCCAAAGGTGTTACATTGAAGAAAGGTGAGCCAAATACAATTTTCAATGTAAGATGTAATTCTGGTATTTTTTTACGGGCAAACGAATGTGCCCTGCTGAAGCCGTGTCACCAGTGGAAGTTTTCTTGTACCTCACCGGTATCCTGCAGCAGTTTACTGTACTTCCTGAAGAAGGAGCAACTATTGATTTGTCCATGGACTGCGTTACATTCAATTTAGCAAAGCAGCAAAAGCTACGCTTTCTTCCCCGTGAACAGGCTAATTACTAGAGAAAAGTTGCCACAGTAGGTTGTTGCAAAGACAATATATTTTATAACGCATTTCAGTTGCAGAAAAAAGCAAACTTCCAATGAAATTCTGCAAGGATATATTTATAGACTATATTTTTGTTCCTAAAAAGAGACCTAATATAAATTTATAAACTAGTAATTTATATATATATATATTTCAAACTATAAAATGATGTGATGTTTTAAAAGCAGGTGATGGTAGTTAAGTTTAATCAAAAAGGTGTTCGAAGTAAAAAACAACAACAAATATTATCAAAGGTGTTGCGCAGCAGGAGGAGCATATAAAACTGTCATATAAACCATGTGTTGAAAATGCGTAAAAATCGATGCAAACTAATACTAAGTTTATATTAGAACTAAATCAAGAAGAACGCGTCTATTTTGTGCTGTTTAAACATTTATTCACAATAACATACTTTCCCATCAACATCTTTAAAAATGTATATCCATGTACTTGCAGTCTACAAACGTTGTTGCCGCGAAGTCATGCCCCCTCGGCTTTGTTATTAAGATTTAGTTTGTTTTGTGACTGACCCGACTGCTATTTAGTGTTTTTCGGTGAGTGCTGGTCGTCTTAGCGGTACTGCTTATAGTTTCTCGAGTACCAGTCAGGGCGATGAATAGTACACTTGCCTATAGAGCGCCTGCTTCGGATGTGGTTTGTCTTGTGTATACCTGCTCCTTTCATTTTTGCTTTCAATATATATTGTCTTGTGTATGTTGTTATTCTTGTGATGGTCGCTCTTGCTTTAGCTAGGCTGTCAGGACTTTTTTTGTTCTAAGATAATCCAGGAAGATTATCAGTCGAGATGGCCAGAGAATGCTGCTAAACTCTATATAGGCGTCTAAAAATGGCCCTTCAGTCCCCAGCGCCAGCATCCTCGAACTTGAAGTTCATCCTAGGAGGAATTTGTTTACGAATAAGACTCTTGACCTCTGGAGTCCTCCATCCGGTAACGAGCGAAATTTGAACCCCTAACGACTCTGGAAGAGCCATACTCGTCTTAAGTTTGTACGAATTCCTGTGTGTTGAGTTTGGCTCTGGTCGAAGCAGTCCGGTGATTTTTCTTGTCTTGGAGTACGTCAGGTGAAGACACCAGGATATAGGTACCTCTTAAAATTTGTCTGCTATTGTTTACACAAGGTTTTATCCACCTGCTGGTTAAATATAATGTTACTTGTACTTACTCAATAAATACGTTTGAACGCCATATTTTCGTGGCATTGTTTTAACAGACCCTATTATAACTATCATACAGATTATACCCGCTAGTTTTAAGCAATATATTGATAACCCTACTGCAAAATAAAGTGGCTTCACAGATAACAGAATATTTCTATCAGTGGCAGTGCAACGTCAATAACCTGGAAAAAATTAGTATTAGTAACTTCGGCACACATAAAAAAATGTATGGGTGTGCAAATATGCTAGTACTTGAGTTTTAATTCGACTTGCACAGTGATTGTATTCATAAGAGGACTCGATATTCCGATTCCTGATTCTCAAGTCTTTCTTTAAATAATGCTACAGGTGGAATGCTTACAAGTTGGGTTTATTGGATGTCGCTGCACACATGGTGATGTAGTCTTCGGACACCTCTGCTGAATATAAATCAAGCCTGCATTGAGAAGGCTTAGTTCAATAACCATTTCAGTAAAAAGTAGTTTGTTTCTTGAATATCTTAAACGAAGCGGTAGCCAATAATGATTCAACCGCGCGAATAAAACGGAGACTAGAAAAGGCACAAACACGACAAGTACTTGCGCTGTGGCTTTTCTATGTCCTTGTCTTGCTCGCGTTATTTAAAAATTATCAATAGCTGCAAACCTGTCGCATCAATAGTCTGATGCAAGCGGTCGCGACTGTGCTTGTTCGGCGTACCCGACAATTGCCGCAAACCCCGCACTAGCGACATTTTGAATGTAAGTATCTTGCGTCACTTACCGCCAGGTCTGCATTCTACAAATCAGTTGTGGTATTCATGATGGCAATCAATTACCAAAACCCAAACAACAGAAGCAAACCAACCCACCTCCTCCTCAAACGCGTCGGTTCCCCTGGGGTCAAGTGAGCAGTTGGAAAAATTACATTTAAAGTAATTAAATTACACTACTAATTACCTTCCTGAAAACTGCAAAAATCTAATTAAATTACATTACAAATTACCGCAGATAAAAAATAATAACTTTATATAACAATTACTTTCCAAAAGTAATAAAAAATGCTTTGCCATTTCTTTTCGATACATTCAGGCAGTAATTTGTGTTCATTTTATTTACAAAATATGTAAAAGAATTCAAATCATCTTGTTTACACCGTAACAGCCTCATGCGCCTCAAAGTGAATCATACTGAACAGCCGTTCCGCTAGCGCACACAACGGAAGTGCTAAACCTGACTAATGACTTCTTCTTTAGAGTGATCCAGAGAGAGTCGACTCAGTGGTATCGCGCTGTTCATTCAATGGTGAAGGTCCTTAGTTAAAGGGTGATACAACTTTTCCTTCATGATACCGAAGATGCTACAGTCCGTGTCAGTAACTAAGGTCAGACAGCCCTGGGAGTTTGTTCTTACAAGAAGTCGTCACTCAAACCGTTTCTCTTTCGACTCGGACGCAGTCTAATTCTTTTACCCCAAATGCGCTAGTTGACGGATTCCCGCGCATTTCTCTCAATGAATATTGTTAAAAAACACCCGAGGAGCCGGTTCTTGCGCGTTGTCACACAAGGGGGCTGGATGATTGCTGGGCAGAAGTTTCGCCGGTTAAGGAAAGGGAATGGCGCGAGGTTCCTAAAATGTGTGCTTTCCCGACCAACCGGCTGCGATATCTGCTCGTTTCGCTTATTCCAGACGAAACTACCCATGGAAAACTAGAGAGGCCTACCGCGACCAGCACCTGCTTTGATCACTTCCAGTCGTTTCCGACTACACAAGACATCTTTGCTTACGAAGGCCGAGGCTATGCACGAAACGTTCTGGGGCCTTGACATTTGGGATTAACTGTTCATTCCGGTCGTTTGTTGGTGACGATAATCGAAGCTCACGGTGTGACATTAATTGACGTAAGAGTAAGAAGACTGGGGACCTACGTGTCCCGTCCTCTCTAGTTTGAAAATGCGTCGACCTTCCTGGTGATGTCCCCTTCGCATTGTAGCATAAAAGCCCTTCACCTCTACGCTGACAGTACGGTTGAAGCTACGTGCTCGTTGGACCAGTCCCACGTCTAGCTTTCGCCACCTAACCACGCTCTCATCCATACCCACACGCAGAGAAAGGGTTAGCTGATGAAAGGCAAGTGATTTATTGGTTCCGGTGAGTTGGTATATCCCACCGCACTGTCAGCTTAAGGGCGAGCGCAGTAGAGTAACGTCGTAATGACGTGCCACCGTGATTCTATCTTGTCCGGAGTTCGTGAGCCGTGACTTTCCAGCGATGTCTTCACACGAAAGCTTTTCTCCATATCCCTTGCCATTCGAGACCGCCTTTGTACGTCCGTTGTGTTCCTCGTACGAGGCTTTGCGCTCAGATGGCCGTCGCTGATTTGCTCTGGTGTCTCTTTGATCACATTTCACCACGCAAAATAACGTTTTTCCTTTTTACTTCAAGCTCGCCAACGAACTGTGTCATTTGGGACAAACGTAATTTCAAAAGTAAGAAGCAATATTTTCGAAATTGCTGTCCGAAAGTAATTCATTACATTAATAAATTACCAGCCTAGAAAGGTAATTAATTACAATACTCATTAAAACAAAAAAGTTATCTAAATACTGCGATTTCATCACACTAATGTCATTACTGCAGTCTCTGGAGTGATGTGCCGAACCTGGGTGTATCTCGAAACGCCCCATTCGTGTTTCGCCCGTTCTGACTTTACACCATTCTCTTTTGGACCTTGTTGTTTAAACCTCCTCAAAACATCCATACCGTTTTTTTTTCACATTTGGCTTTTATTGATTTATTTATTTATTCATATACCCTTAAAGGCCCTCGTGAGAGCATTACGTAAAGGGGGGGGGGGGGGGGGTTGCATGGTTAAGTTTCCTACAATAATTACACCAGCAAGGTAAAATAAATATACTCACATTAACTCGAGTTCACATAAAAGCACACAGGCAAAAGAAAAAGAACATTAGGCACAATAAACATATTTCAAGATTAAACCGTGTTATTTAATCAAATAATCTCGATAATTCCGTTTTGAATGCGTCAGAGCTTTCAATTGCTACGATGGCATCAGGCAGGTTCTTCCAGTCCACAATTGTCTGGGGAAAGAAAGAGTGGTCGAATGCTACCAGATAAGCGGGCGATTGTTCGAGAATTTCCTTGTTGGGTCGATGATCGGAGGGGAGAACGCAGTAGGGCGTCGCAAAGCGTAGGATGATAGCAGTAAATTTTGTGAAGGGCTGAAAGGCGTGCAATTTTTACGGCGGACTTATAATGGTGGGAGGTTCAGTTGATTTTGTAGAGCAGATACGCTGGTGGAGCGGTCATAGTCGGACAAGATAAATCTTGCTGCCCGGTTCTGAACTGATTCCAGATTGTTAATAAGGTAGATCTGATGAGGGTTCCAAACCGATGCCGCATATTCTAGTTTTGACCTTACGTATGTGTTGTATGCCATTTTCTTTACATGAGATGGAGAGGCTTTTAGGTTGCGTCTAATGTAACGCAGAGTTCGGGATGCTTTAGCTGTAATGTTTTCAATGTGGTCAGACCAGGTAAGGTTAGCTGTCGTTGTTACATCGAGGTATTTATAGGAGTCTACAGCCTCAATCGGATCGTTTCCTATTGAGTATAAAATACTGATAATGGTTGTTTACGAGTAAAGCGATTTAATTTACATTTTGATTTATTCAGTGACATAAGCCAGTTATTACACCATGTGCTAACGTTGTTTAACTCGCTTTGTAGCACATGGTGGCCATTTTGATTAACAATTTTAGGGTAAGGTACACAGTCGTCGGCAAAAAGCCGAATGGTGGAAACGAGAGATACAGGGAGATCATTAATAAGTATTAAAAAAGTAAAGCTCCAAGCACGGATCCCTGGGGAACTCCTGATGTCACTGGTTTTGTGTTCGATTCATGATTGTTAACGGATGTAAATTGCGAGCGTGAAGAAATGAATTCTCGAATCCAAGTCAGACCCAGTGGGTCAATATTAAGGCATGAGAGTTTGGCGATGAGACGATTGTGCGGAACCCTGTCAAATGCTTTTGCAAAATTCAGAAATACGGCATCAGTCTGGAAATGCGCTTTATGGTTAATATGATCATGGGTGAATTCCAGAAGGTGTGTCTCACAGGAGTACCCTTTCCAAAATACATGTTAATGGTTATAAAATATATTGTTACATTCCAGATGCGACGCAATGTGCGAGAATAAAACATGTTCGAGGAGTTTTAATGCTATGCAAGTTAATGATATCGGGCGATAGTTCGAAACTAAGGAGCGAATGCCAGCTTTAAAAACGGGGACAACTCTGCCTAATTTCCAATCAGCCGGAAGACGTGATTGGGACATTGATTGCGCAAATAGTAAGTGGAGGTACGCGCTTGATATAATTTTTGTTAGCAAAAACTTTTGAGAAGATATTATCTGGCTCACAAGAAGCCGTGGGTTTAAATCTTTCGATGAGCTTCGAAATTCAAGCAGGGAAAATCTCAATAGGTGTCATCGGCTCTAAATCCAAATTACATAACAGGGGAAAGTTGCTTTCTGTTTCAACAGTAAAAACAGACGAAACATACTCATTCAGTGCACTCAAAAAGTCAGCTTCAGAGACAGGACTTCCATTTTCATTCATCAGGTGGACAGACCGATCATTGTTTTGGGGGGATATGATTTTCCAGAACGTTTTGGGGTTATCTCGTAACATCGATGGAAGGTCCTCAAAGAAAAACTTTTCTTTAGATGAGCGAAGAGCACTTTTATATGTTTTCAGAGAAACATTATAGGCATCCCATTCAGAATCCATGTTTTTCCGCTTTGCGTTAGCAAAGAGGCGTTTTCTCCTATTGCTCAGTGCTTTAAGTGACGTATTGTGCCATGGGTTACCGCTATCACCACATATTCGTACAAGCGGCACAAACGCATCAACAAGGTTATTCAATTTACTTTTACACAATTGCCACTTCTCTTCAATAGACCTAGAGAAAACGTTACCTGCACAGGTCTCAAAGAAGGAGTCCAAATTTTCGTTAATAGCTACATAATTTGCTCTCTTGTAGTCACGTATTGTCTTCGAGGTTGGGTTTTTAGTAACAGTAGGAAAGGACAATTCAATGCACAACAAGTTGTGGTCACTGAGACCTTTGACATAATTAACAGATTTGACAAGATCAGGACAGGTTGTTAGTACCAGGTCAAGGATGTTTCCACCTCGAGTAGGCTGATCAATAACTTGGGTGAAGTTATAGTTTAGGCACATGTTTGTGCCTAAACTTGTTTTTACTGGTACGTTCTCAAACTTGAATTGGCTCTAGCGGCCCAGTAGCGTGCACTGCAGTCCACTTTAAGAAAAAAACAGAGTTTGGCATGAAGGGGATGCACCCACCAGCGGCCCGGGAAACGGGAGCATACGAAGCGGCGCTTTGACACAAAATTATAGTTCGGTGTTTTATTTCCCAGTGCCCACGACTCCATCTGGAGAACTCAACAAGCGGGTGTTGACCTTCGCTTCATGTTTTAAAAGCAGAATGAACATATTAGAGAAACAATTAGCCAAACCGCGGGGCCAAGGTCCGTGTGTGTGCGTGCGTGCGTGTTTGTGTGTGCGTGTGTCTGCGCGCGTGTGTGTGTGTTTTAGGAGGGGGGGGTGCGTACTTGGAAGAAGCTTTTCCGGAAATATTCGGTGACCAAGCCATAACACCGTAACCTTGACTCGCCCCATTTGATGTTTTTCTTGGAGTACGAAACGCGAAAGATGTAGCCATATCGGGTACGGTAGGGTAAACCACCAAAAAATCGAAGTTTCAATTCTGACGCTGAAACATCGACCGCACAACGAAAAAAATTGCGGTGGCTTAGCTCGGCTATGCCAGGATATACGTAGCGTGAGCTTACGCGCACAAAATGAGAGGCGCTATCAAGCGGCTCCAGTGCAGCGTCAGACTTGGCTACTGCGCAAGGGAGGCGCACAGCTGGGCACGCGGTGGCGCCAGTGCGTCAGCGGCGGCTATGACGTCACTCCTCTGGAATGCGCAGACCGGCGAGGCGCGCGCGGTGGCGGCGGAGCCCGCGGCGGTGGCGGCTCCGGCGCGCCAGCTGTGCGCCATGTGACGTCACTGCTCCTCGCGCTTGCGCAGACTGGTGAGGCGCGCGCGGTGGTGGTGGAGTCCGCGGTGGCGGCGGCTCCGGCGCGCCAGCTGTGCGCCGTCTGACCTCCCTGCTCCTCGCGCTTGCGCAGCATGGAGCACGGCTCATTATGTGAGCCACCTAAAACTGCTCAACCTCGGCCAGTGTAGCTCACGCTACAAAACAAACCCCCGGAAGCGCGGCTTCGAGCGCCCGCTCTAAGCGGTTTAAAAGTGGCGCCAAGTTTGCCACACCCCCTGGCGTTTAAATATGGCGGACGGGGATCGGAGGCCGGTTTGTTTATCTTTGTCTTTCGCTGCTTTATTAATTTTGGTACCGTTTGTTTTCTTATTATTATGTGTGTGTGTGACTAGTAAATGATGTGTACTGAAATATAATTTATTGTTGAAAGTATTTATTTCTTCGCAAATGTGCGGAGGTGCCCTTGTAGCTTGTTCCATCTTTCTTTGTAATTGCTCCCAAGATTTTTGTTGTGGTCACCTAAGGACTTTTAGTCAAGTTTTTGTCGCCTCTGTTTCGCGTTTCAAGTGTATTACTTGCCCAGAAGATGCCACTATCGTCCAGCAAATAGACCAGAAAGAGAACTCTCAAAGGTAATCGGTTAACTTGCAAGAAAAGCAGTGAGAAACTGGCACGGCGAAGCGCAAGCTTTACAAAATTTGGTGGGAGTATCGGTAGTGAATCCTTCGATGTCGACGGGACGAGTACGACTGGCTTCCCTCTAATCGACTTCGATCGTCTCCGCAGCTTCTTGCAAGATGTTGCTGTGTCTAAGAAGTGCAACAACAGAGAAATAATTTTGGATGAATCTATTGACAGGCGAAGCGGTTTGGCATCCTGCATAAATGTCACCTGCAGCGAGTGCGATGCCCTCAGTGTGCTCGAGACATCCATGCGTACTGCGGGCAACGTCTTTGAAATAAATCAAAGGTTCGTTTATGCCCTTCGCACCTGCGGAAAAGGATTGACAACTGGTCGTATCATATGTTCTGTGCTCAATCAACCGCCACCGCCAACGAAGTTTGCATCGTACAACGCGAGGCTTCTCGACGCAACCACGACCGTTGTGAGCAAAAGTATGGCAAAAGCTTCCGAAGAACTGAAGAAAGAGGCCTCTGCCTTTGATGGGGAGCTGGAATCTGCTGTCACAGTGGACAGTACATGGATAAAGCGGGGTTATTCCTCGCTACACGGCGTCGTAGCAGCAATATCAGCTGACACAGGAAAAGTGCTTGATTTCGAAGTAGAATCCAAGTTTTGCCACAAGCGTTCCCGCAACCTTCACACAGATGACCACTTGAGTGAATGTAAAATAACCTACGATGGACCATCTGGTGGAATGGAATCGGCAGGAGCTGTAAAAATCTTTGGACGCTCTGTTGGAAAGCACCAAATAATATACACAACTTACATCGGTGATGGAGCAAGGAAAGACGACGGAGCAAGGAAGTACGACGGGAAAAAAGGAACACTAAGAAAGGTTTCAGAGACACCAGCAAGAAAGCCAGAAACGAAATGCATTCTCCGGGGGCATTTTCAGCATCCATAAGCAGTATGTGACAATAAAACTTCACTTTTCTCAAATTGCATTTTTGTGCATCTTTTAAATTTCAATGTACTTTTTCTTTGAAACTATTGATCCGAATCCGGTAAAACTTTGCACACATGTACAGCAGCCCCTCATAAATATTTCCAACTAAAAAAATCACTGATGACATGCATGCTAATAATTAAAAAAAAATCCCACTGCAAGACACCCGCTTTGTGGCTTGGTGCATAGAGTGATTTTATTTTTTTGGACACAAACTCCAGGGAGATCATGATATCTCTTTAGTTCAGATATAATCTATGGGAGTTCACAGTAACACTGCCTAATATCATCACATTCCTCTTTGTGGCTGCTAAGAAAAGGTACATTGAAGAATGAAGCACACCTGAAATTTCGGGGGTGGGCCAGAGGAGGGGTAAGTCAACTAACCACAAAAAATTGGTCTCATGTTATACCCAGTGGCATTCTTTTTGAACACATGAAGTTTGATGTCAATACATTCACCAGTTTATGAAATTTTACATTAAAACTAACATGTACAATTTACCCTACCATACCACTTTAAACAATTGTCAGTTCTCTTCAATAGACCTAGAGAAAAAGTTACTAGCATAGGTCTCAAAGAAGGAGTCCAAATTTTCGTTAATAGCTACATAATTTGCTCTCTTGTAGTCACGTATTGTCTTCGAGGTTGGGTTTTTAGTAACAGTAGGAAAGGACAATTCAATGCACAACAAGTTGTGGTCACAGAGACCTTTGACATAATTAACAGATTTGACAAGATCAGGACAGGTTGTTAGTACCAGGACAAGGATGTTTCCACCTCGAGTAGGCTGATCAATAACTTGGGTGAAGTTATAGTTTAGGCACATGTTTGTGCCTAAGCTTGTTTTCACTGGCACGTTCTCAGACTTGAATTGGCCCTAGCGACTCGTAGCGTGTACTGCAGTCCACTTTAAGAAGAAAACCGAGTTTGGCATGAAGGGGAACCACTACGAGTGCACCCACCAGCGGCCCGGGAAACGGGAGCATACGAAGCGGCGCTTTGACACAAAATTGTAGTTTGGTGTTTTATTGCCCAGCGTCCGCGACTCCATCTGGAAAACTCAACAAGCGGGTCTTGACCTTCGCTTCATGTTTTAAGAGCAGAACGAACATATTAGAGAAACAATTAGCCGAACCGCGGGGCCAAAGCCCGTGTGTTTGCGTGCTTGTGTGTGTGTGTGTGTTTGTGTATGTGTGTGTGTATATATATGAGCGCGTGCGTGTAGAGGAGTTAGGAGGGAAGGGGCCGTACTTGGAAGAAGCTTTTTCGGAGATATTCGGCGACCAAGTCATAACACCGTAACCTAGACTCGCCCCATTTGATGTTTTTCTTGGAGGACAAAACGCGAAAGATGTAGCCATATCGGACAACCTTGGGTAGGCCCAACCGAAAAGAACGTTTTGAGAATGTTACTTTTAAGAAAGTCCTAACGAGAAAGTCGAAATTAGAACAAGCTAACATGACAGCTACACGCCGAACCTACGTCCACAAGACGGTACCTTAATTCAAGTTGTTCAGTCGCATCTGTTCATCCCAAATTATAAACTCTTATTATCCACAAGTGAATGGTTGGGTACATTCTTCAGCTGCCTCTTCAGTTTGTCCTTTCTAAGTGATTATTATGGAGCTTGTATATTGAGTTCACCCGTACATCATTCCAATGTTTACCAATTCATTGCCAAGCGTGCGATCTTCACAGACCAGCACATGTTGGACTCTTGGGACTTGGAGTGAGGCACACGCCACACGCACGAATGCTGCAAAGGGCAAGGTTCCAGGAGCCCCTTTCTAGAATATTATACACGGCATTCCAATATATATATATATATATATATATATATATATATATATATATATATATATATATATATAAGTCAGAGATCCGTACTTGCGGAGTTGCTGTGCTAGGAGTTTATTGTATGTATTACGACAGTTTCGCCGAGAGGCTCGGATATACAGGGTGTTATTTTTTATTCGAAACAGATTTTTAAAAAAGGCATCTTTACTGCTACGTGAATGCCGTCTTCACTATGTGTTTCTTGAGCTCGGCGGACATTCGAGAGGCGAACAACCGTTACAATCTGGTGAGTCATTAACTAAAATCTGTTAATTAACTTTTTAATTATTGGTTTTATGGACCATGTTGCAATTGTAATTTTGAAGCCAGCCGTCCTGGAAGGCTATACCAACTTACACATTTAAAACAAATGCAACTGGTTTGGAGATATCCGTCGACAATTTCTCCCCTTTCTATCATCCGATTCCGAAACTGAAAGTTCCAAGTGCGCCGGAAGCGCTGATCACGTGACGCTGGTAGAAGTGACGGTTTCGTGACGTACAAATCGTCATGATCTCATATCTGCACTGCGGCTGTCACGGTGCGGCTCGAGGTATGCAAACTCGCGGGGGCGGTCTTTAGCGCTCTCGCTTTTAATGCGTCATTGCCCTCGGAGCTTCACTCGCGATTGTTTGCCGGCGGGGAAGGCGCTTCGCCAAATAGCGTAGGCGCACGAACGCTGACTCTGCCAGTCGACTTAACGAAAGAAAATGAAACGCTACAAGAAAGAAGTCTTTGCTATTTATTATCTTCAGCGAAATAACTTCAGAGATCAGAATTGCTGATAATTTAAGTTTCTGGTGTGCTTAGACCCTAAGGTAATGTCTTACTACAAGTAATGTTCGAAATGGCGACCCTCCACTGCTACGCATGCCATGAATCGTTTCTTCATAGATTGAACCACTCGCTTCAGGACGTGTGGTTCAATGTTGGCGCATGCTGAGACAATTCGGTTCTTCAGGTCGTTGACATCTTGGGGCTCAGTTGAATAGACTTCGTTTTTGACGTGACCCCAAAGGAAAAAGTCTAGCGGGGTCAGGTCAGGCGATCTTGGCGGCCAGAACATAGGTCCACCGCGCTAGATCCACTGCTGGGAAAAACAGGCGTTGAGGTAGCTCCGCGCACGCGACGAGAAGTGAGCTGGCGCTCCGTCATGCTGGAACCACGTGCTCCTAAGCTCGCTTAACGGGAGATCGCAGATGAAGTCACTGACAGCACCGTCAAGTATGTTGGCTGTGTATGACTGAGCTGTCAGTGTGCCTTCGAAAAAAAATGGTCCCACTATTCTGTCACGAAACATGCCGCACCACGCATTCACTGACCACCGAACCTGATGGTTATGCTGGCGGAGCCAGTGAGGGTTGGAATCAGACCAGTAGTGCGCGTTGTGAACGTTCACGTTGCCATTTCGGCAAAACTGTGCTTCGTCAGTCCAGAGTACATTAGTGAGAAAATCGGGGTCTTCATCCGTTTTAATAAGGGCCCAATTGCTAAACTCCAAGCGCTTCTCAAAGTCACACTCGCTGAGGTCCTGATGCAAAGATATGTAATACGGATGGAGCTTGTGCTTTCTCAGGACTTTCCATACCGAAAAGATGCTGCCTCCGGAATCTTCGACGACATTTCGGATGCTGATTTCGGGGTACGCTCGCACGTAGGCTAACACAGCGATTTCAAAATCTTCGTCCAAGACAGCTGCTTTCCTTCTTCTTTGACGATGCACAGACCCAGTAGACAGAAACTTCTTGTCAACCTGGAAGACGGTGGATGGGGCAGGAACAGTGCGACCAGGGTGTTGGGCGGCATACAGCCTCGTGGCAAGACGAACGTTGCCATTCATTTTAGCATACGCCATAACCATTTGAACCTTCTCGGCGACTGAATACCTCGACTGAATTTGCGCAGCCATTTTAACGCTACAACTGGCAGAGCCGGCGTTCGTGCGCCCACGCTATCTGGCGAAGCGAATCCCCCGCCGACAAACAATCGCGAATGAAGCTCCGAGGGCAATGACGCATTAAAAGCGAGAGCGCTAAAGACCGCCCCCGCGAGTTTGCATACCTCGAGCCGCACCGTGACAGCCGCAGTGCAGATATGAGATCATGACGATTTGTACGTCACGAAACCGTCACTTCTACAAGTGTCACGTGATCAGCGCTTCCGGCGCACTTGGAACTTTCAGTTTCGGAATCGGATGATAGAAAGGGGAGAAATTGTCGACGGATATCTCCAAACCAGTTGCATTTTTTTTTTAAATGTGTAAGTTGGTATAGCCTTCCAGGACGGCTGGCTTCAAAATTACAATTGCAACATGGTTCATAAAACCAATAATTAAAAAGTTAATTAACAGATTTTAGTTAATGACTCACCAGACTGTGACGGTTGTTCGCCTCTCGAATGTCCGCCGAGCTCAAGAAACACATAGTGAAGACGGCATTCACGTAGCAGTAAAGACGCCTTTTTGTAAAAATCTGTTTCGAATAAAAAATAACACCCTGTATATACAGTAGACTCCCGTTAAAGACCGGAGACCACTTCGCGCTTTCCACTTTTCCCTCGTTTCCTCCTCTTCCTCCTTCTACCCTTTCCACCATTGCCTGTTTCCTCCTTTCACCCTCTCTACCCCCTCTGTCCTCCAGCCCTGCTCCGCTAAGCCGGTGTTGGCTAAGCTCGCGGCGGCTATGCCTTACTCCAACGAGAAACAAAAAAAGGGGGGGGGGGGGGGGGTAGTTTACAAAAGAGCCACCCCAACATGATTGACAAGCGACCTTGAGTCCGTGCGTTGCAATGCCCTTGACTAGTGCAGGTTTTTAGGCAGCATGCCGTGCACTGGAATTTCTTGGAGATATTTTTTTGTGACGTTGTTATTATTATTGGTTTTCATTTTTTTTCATCTTTGAAATTTACGAGAGTGGTAGAGTGGCGAATTTTTGTAGTCTTTCCAATTGGCGTTCGTGAATATGGACCGAGCATCAACGTCTCCGCCTTTTGTGTCAAGAAAACGCCTGAGTGACGGTACTGAAAAGGAATACGTTTGCGAGAGGAGTAGCTTTCGTCGCACACTCAATTTGACTTTTCGTTGTGAAGAGGAAATGATCAAATTTAATGATATGTTGAACAACGCAAAGTGCACATTCAAAGGCGATCTCTTGGCAACCATTATCGCTAGAGCACTGGAGATGGTTCAAGGAAAAGCACACCAGTACCAACAGAAGACCGCGGCAATGGTCGAGAACGAAACAAGTGAAGAAGCATCACTTCCTCGCTAATCCTCCGGCGCAGAGTGTGACGCGTCCTTTGAGGGGCACCCTTTTTGCTGGCTTATCTCCATTCACGAGCTCCCACAATAAGCCCCCCCCCCCAAATCCGGACGGGGCGCGCGGACTCATGCACGACTTTTTAGTCCCCTCTTTCTATCTTTCGCTTCCCTCGCCCCTTGCTCAAAGACATGAGAGGAGGAAAGCCTTGCAGAATATCGGGTTTGGTATCCGGCCTTTAAGGCGAACTCGCTTAAGCGGAATTCTCGGATATGCCGAACAAAGTAAGAACATTTGGTTGGTTTCCCATAAACGCAATGCAGAAAAACATCGTTTAACACGAACCCCTTTGCGCGCGCATTTTGGATAACTCGAACTTTCATAGGTCCCCTTCGCGATGGCACTGCACCGACGGCGACGCCGCGCATTGCGCCGGCCGAGGTGTATGTCAGATGTACCGTAAAAACCCGCATATAATACGAGTTTTTTTTTTTTTTTTAATTTTCAGTTTTGATGAGGCGCGATCTAACGCTGTTTGACGTAGTTTCGGTTTCAAAGCAATATGGCGCCCAAAACAGCTATCATCATCATTAAACTCAACGTCCGTGGCGCCACCATTCGTACACAGTCAGGCCAGGGGGGGTGAAGCTCTCGGCTACTTCCGTCCGGCTGCGTATATTTATGGCGTTCTTCCGGTCCGGCCACTGATCTCATTGACAATTGCTGGATCGCGCTTCCCGCTCCCGCAAGTGAAGCCACCGGACTTCACTCGCTTGGGATACGATTTGCGGTTTTGCTAGCCTTGTCAAGGCTGCGGTTTCCGGCGTGCTGCAGACACGTTTTCTACTGGTTCGTCGTCATTCGCCGAAGAAGTTTTTTAAGACTCTGTGTATTGTTGAGACTTGCCGTTGTGAACACGTGGAAAATTTTACGAAAGCGCAGTGTCGCAGGAAAAAGGCACAACTCGTCGAAAGCAAGGGTCTGGCGGCGTGTTCAAAGCTTCCTTGGCACGCCGAAGTGCCGTGCCTCTGTGCCTTCGCGCGCTTGGATACCGACCCAGAATCGACGCCGTGTTGATGTGTTTTGCGAGTGCAATGTGCGTGAAGCTGTATCAAAAGGTACAACTCGTCGAAAACAAGTGTCGCCGGTCTCGCGACATGATCAAAGCTTCCTCGGCAC
>JABSTQ010005607.1:0-20740 GCA_013358835.2 Ixodes persulcatus | reverse complement strand
GGCGCACCTCTACTCGAGAAAGTAAAAACGTCGTGTAGGTAGGAGTGCACAAAGAGAGCAGAAAGGATCACTAAATCTCAGAAAGGTTACGAGCAGTCGTAAATCAGCTAAATCTGGCTACGGGGGCCTCGTCGGGCTCTTCTCTGGAAAGCCAGCCACCGTTCTCTTCAGTGACGCTTCGAAACAAAACGACAGAAGTCGAAAAAAATAAACAAATAAGGGCCTTAAGGACGAAGACAGACAAATCACTTTTTTAAAGACACTTCCATGCAAATTTTTGTTCCGTCTCCCACTCTCATTTTTTTTTTTATTTATTCAGCCAGTTTTCTGCACGTGGGACAACCTCGTCGAAGCACTGCGCGTGCAGGGCATGAGACGGCACGAGCAGTCTCGAGAACTGCCTCCGCTCTCCTGTGAACTAAAGTTATGGCGGCGTCACGCACGCGCCGAACGCTTGGTGAGATCGGTCTATCGGAAGCCGGGCGAAGCCAGACATTCCGGTCCCATTCTTTCCCGTGGCTGTTATATATATAGTCAACGAAAGGATGAGAAGGACAGGGCGTCCCTTACACGATTTCCAGGCCTCCAGCACATGCTCGTTGCCCTTCCGCCGTGCTTTGGCTGAGAGCTAGTGCACACTACATTTCATCCAACCCTGAGCTCGCAGTGCTGTGGGAGTTGCAGCCTTCTTTCTGTCGCCTGACCACGCTCTCTGCACACGGGCATGAACATCGAGTCAACGCGACAAAAGGCAGACACGTGACTGGTCCTTCCACCGCACTGCCATCTTTCGCAACTCCAGTCCGCCGCTCGCCCTCTTGAGGACAAATGAGCAACCCGAGGAGAGGGGACGGCGGCTGGGACTGTCGGCCTTGGTGCTGCTGTTCGTTCCCACGTGGTCTTGGTCTGAGTATCCGTGCATCGTGCGGTTTTAACGGAAAAAGCGAGTGCGTCAAAATAGGAATCGTCGTGTTCCGCTTCGAAACTTTTGAAAATCAGCAAGCTCGCTTTCTTAACGCACGCCAACATCTCCGTCCCCTGCGATATGCTCCTGCCCTGACGAAGGGCTTCGTATCTCTAGCCAAATGAATTCAGTTGAACACACTGACCGGCGTCAGCGAGCGGGCGCACGGAAAGTCCTGCAGGATCTTTCCCCGTCTCTTCCGCCATCTTGGTACTATACCGCCCCGCAATAGAAATCAAGATTATTTCAACCGTAATCTAGATCTTGACTTAAAGCAGACCAGTTCTACTATGATGATTTAAATGAAATCTTTCCCAGAAGAAATATTCCGAAAATATATATTTTATTTAACATGTATCTATACTTAAATTTTCGTCCTACGTCCTACGCGTTTCTCTATATTTAAATTAAATATTCATCGAGAAAGGGATATTTATATCAGGCTGAAAAGGATCACACAGAAATGCTTTTCTGAGCCATCGGAGCGTTGAGCTTAAAATCTAGATTTTTCCATTTCGTTCGTCAGCTATGTAAAGCAAACCAGAACGCGAAAGTGGAAACGAAAACTAAAAAAGTAATGTCCTTAGTAAAGCAAATCAGAATGCAAGACAGAAAACAAATAAAGCTTTTTGAAGAACAAAAGAAAATCAAGCTTTTTTGTTTTAATATTGCGGCTTTACATCAATAAAATCTTGCTAATTAAACAACCTGAAATTTTCTGTAATTATTTCTACCGCATTATTATTATCATGTGATTGGTCAACTTATCCGCCATGTTTAACAAATAAATATTGTGAGAAAGAAGCCCTATTTATGAGCTACGGGGATTTAAATTTAAAAAATCGGACTTATTAGATGTAATAAATTATTTAAATAAATCAGACTTACTCATTATAATTTAAAAATATATTATAATTTTTTTCCCCTCCTCGCTATAGGTCTTTCGGCTCAAATTGGACGTTTGGTGTAAGGTTGGTCTGCCAGGATGGGGCGACACTGGTTTACACTGTAGATGAGCAGATGAGCAATTTTGCCAGTGCAGTACGACTGCCAACCTAGGGTCTTTAGCGTGCTCACGTAGTGATACACGACCGCACGCTGGTCGATGCTCATCCGGATCGAAACGGGTAGGGGTGGGGCTCGAACCCAGGATCCCTGGGTTCTGCAGCGCGAGCTTTCGCTCCACGCGCGTCGATCTGGGCGTGCGCTTCACTGTGAAGGACGTGACCTTCAAGAGTAGCCGTGACGTCACGCGTGACGTGATTATGGGAAACGTCGCGTAATGCAACGCGCGGGTCATGAGTGAGAGTGACACCCGTGCGTTGCATTATGGAACGTTTCCCATGATGCAACGCGCGGTTACGCCGACGGTGACGGCGACGCCGCTCAAGCCGAAAACGGGCGCGTAAGAGCTGCGCTCTAAAAATATGGTACAAATGTTAACTGGCGATAACAACGAGTTAACGAATCACTATACAATTGTATACGTCGTTCGTTCAATCCAAGAAAACACCGAGAAGATCACAAAACGTAGAGGTGTTCATTTCTATTACATCAGGTAATAAATTCCAATCGTCAATAGCGAGAGGTATCGCGTGGAATTTGCGAAGAACAAGGATGGAGTGTGGATGAATTTGATTTTACGCACATTGTCAACCCGAGCGGAAACTCGACCTGGGGCGCTGAGAAGGACCATTTTTCATCTGCAGGTTGCGATAATATATTGTGATAATGGGCGGACAAAAGCACATGTCTTGTCTTCTAGGTGGCGCTGGCGATGCCCGGGCACGCCACTGCTCCAGCGCCGTCTTCGTCCAAGTGTGTATATTATTTGAGTGAAGCCTGTTACAGTCAGGGCGAGGATGTGAACTGCATGGAGGAGCTTCAGTTGTCCCGCCTCCTGCGCGAGCTTCCTACCTTCGACAACGCTTCGGCGTCTCGTACATCTCGAGCACGAGCGCGCAAAGTGCGGCGAAAGGCACGGAGAGCGCGCTGGAGACCGCGGACGTTCGGAAGGTACCCCCTGCCGTTCTTACTCTGTCAGTGACTATTAGCGGCGAGATGTTTCGGTGGCGCCCTCGTTCGGTTACCTTTCGTGACGTCATTACCTTGTGAACAACAAGGTCGATGGTGTTTGTAATGGACATAGTGGAAGCCTGAAATCATAGCGCTCTCAAAGCAACACTGCCAACACCGTCAAAATTGAAGTTCTTACATTCCTCTTATTTCCGTCGATGAGCCATCCTTTGCTGACGTCATAATCAGCATTCCGCCAATTGTGGTGGGCCGACCGCAGCGACGCTTTTGTTCGCTCACGTCGCCAATAGGGAGTATTCACTGGCGGCCATAGCTGTGTGCGCGAATGCCGAGCACGTGCTGATGGCGAGCTTCCACAGTTCTTTCGCAACGTGCATTCCGCACCATGAAGATTGCCGGTCTTGGCAGCCTCCTAGTGTGAGCTCGTTCTGGGTATCCGCTATAAACAGCGCCCTCAAATATGGCGTCCAGTGAATACCCCTTATAGGGGGTATTCACTGGACGCCATATTTAAGGACTATGTTTAGGGCGCATGCTCAGAACGAGCTCCCATCAATAGCCGTGCTAAGACCGGCAATCTCGATGGTGCTGAACGCACGTTGCAAAATATTGCCGTCAGCACACGCTCAGCTGCCGCGCACACAGACATAGCCGCCAGGGAATACTCCCTATTAGCGGCGAGATGTTTCGGTGACGCCCAGTGATTTCCCTACACACCCCCTAGTTTGGGGGGGGGGGGGTGTACACCCCCCCCCTTGTTTTTCTAATGGCACAATCTTAATTCGTAACGACTCCTCTATTCTCGATGCCCCCCCCCCCCCCTCTAACCCTCCCTAAAAATTTAGACACCCCTCTAATTTCAATTCCTGGGGAAACCCCTGGTGACGCCCCCCTGTGGTTCCCTCTCTTGACGTCCTTACCTTGCGAACAATAAGTACGACGGTGTTTGTACTTTTGTACTTAGCGTGGTGCAAACTTGAAATCATTGCGCTCTCAAAGCAACAGTGCCAATACCGTCAAAATTCAAGTTCTTACATTAAGCTTACTTCTGTCGACGATAAATCATTCGCTGACGTCATAGTCGGCATTCAGCCAATCGTGGAAGGCCGATCACAGCGACGCTTTCAATCGCGCACGTCGCCAATAGTGAAGCAATGATTTTTCGAGAGAGTAAAAAAATACCAAGCTTATATTAACTAAGCTTGTCGGACAAAATTGAGATCGAGTCAAAACAACGAAAGCTTCACTGAATCGTGTATCGCGATTGTAATAGATGACAGAACGCACATATACCTAGCCGACGCATAGGGTGGTAAGAAATTAGCCTTGAATTATGCATTATTCGACTAATTTAACCGCTCTATTTGTTACACGCACAAACGCCATTTCAAAATCAGGAAGATAACAGGCTGTGCATTTTATCGCCCGATTTCATCGATTGACCAATGTGTTAGGGTCATGTCGTCATATTATCGCCACCACGACGCAAAGGTGAGTGGTTGTCAACTAACACCAACCAAAAATACACGTATGATTGCTTAGGAAAGTGTAATCAAAAATGAAAGAGCAAAAACACAAGTTACGCCGTCAACTTTGGAGCATTTAATAGAAACGAAGCAAGGACGGACGCCGGTAAAAACAAAAAGCTCATATAGCTACGTAAAGTAAGCGTCCACAAATAATAACACCAACAACAAAAATAACACATATATAAAAGTCGTACTGCGCTTGCGAACCGGCATAAAGTAACAGGTGAAGAAGGCGGCAGTAACAGTTTCTCCAACCAGGAAGACGACGAAGTGTTTTGTATGAGGAACGCCAAATCTTCCGCTCCCGGTAATTTCGATAATTCTTTTGCCTTGTAGTCTCCAGATAGCTGTAAAATATTTGCGAACCAGGTATATATATATCGGTGTCCCAAACGCCGTATAGAAGCAGACGCACCCCGAAGGAATTGCAGCCTTCCATCGCTGCTCCCCATAGATGTGACCCGGCATGACATCGGCCCAAGGAAACGTCACCGACGTCGAAAATATGGCGCTTAGCATAACACCTGCACAGCATGCAACAGATGGAGCGCCCTCAGTGACACCGATGGAAGAAGGACAACCTGGTTCTTCTGATCTATCGAGGACATCGTCCTCAACTGATATTGACGACATGGACCCCGAAAACGACGCTGGAGGCATATGGCACGAAGTTCGAACCAGAAAAAGAACGCGACTCGCAAACAGCCCGTCTGCTTCGAGCTCGGACACGATTATACGGCCAAAGCTTGTCAAAGAGGGGCTCACGGTAATATTCGCTCCTGGGAAAGCCGAAACTGTGCTTACAGATCTCAGTAGCCTGAAGGTATCAAAGGCACTAGATAAAGAATTCCCCAAATGCGTTCGCGAGGTTCGGTTTAACCATCGACTAAACCTCATTGCAGTTGATGCACTGAATGAAGAAGCTGCCAAGAATTTACAGAGCATGACAACACTCTGCAGCATTCCTATACTTTCCTATTCTCCCTTGGCTGGACCAACTGTAGTCGGACTGATTCATAGCGTCGACAAGGAACTTTCTATTGAAGATATCACTTCAAATTTGAGGGCGGATGCAGAGATTGGCAGCGTACGACGGCTCGGAAACACCAACTCTGTAAAGATAACGTTCCGTGGAAACCGACTCCCATCCTACGTTCTGCTAGGGCATGTGCGCCACCCGGTGTCTCCGTTCAAGGCCCGACCAATCCAATGCTTTAATTGCTTTGGTTTTGGTCACAAACAGGTGGCTTGCAAACGCCCGAAAACATGTAGACACTGCGCACAACACCACGACCAAACGGACAGCACATGCCTGTCATTGCCGGCGAAATGTGTGAACTGTGGGCAAAACCACGAGGCCACAGCACGGTCCTGTCCGAAAGGAAGAGAGGTGGAAACGATTCAAACCTACTCGAAGGCAAACTCGGTGGACTTCCACGCTGCCAAATCAGCCTTAGAACACGAGGAACTTTTTCCGGCGCTTGAGTTCACTCCTGCTGACAGCAGTGTCACGAAAGAGCTGGCTGCTGCTTCTGGCTTCAAGGACATTGCAGGGAACAAGGACGAACACTCGAAAAAGCCGACAGCTTTGGCAACACCATATGCGTCGGTTCTCAAGGCAACTAAGCCCAAGGCACCAAAATCTCAAGGAGTTCGACAAGGATCAACATCACAGGGTATACAAATGTCTGCTGTGTCGGAAACACCACCCCCTGAGACAACTCAGTCTGATTTGCAGCTATCAACTGTGCGCCAGCGCCGTCAAGTAAGGGAGGCGGATGCGAAGCCGTCAAGTTCCGGAGACTCTGCAGGATGGATTCCTTTAGTCAAGGCAGCAGTCAATATCGCTCTCACCCTTCTTAGAAGCCTCAAAACATCCTGGGCAACGACACTAACTACCATGATACAAGCTCTGCTTCCCCTTTTTGAAGGATGTTAGTGCCATCGTCCTCTCATGCACAAGACTCGATCAGAGCGACCCCGGCAGTGTCTGTGCGTGCTGCACGTCATGGAGGAAGAAATACCCGCCTAACCTGTCCATCCATCCTCCAATGGAACGCGCGTGGCCTTCGAAGGCGTCTTCCCGACCTACGACAGCACCTGATTCATTCTCCTGCTGACGTCCTGGCCATCCAAGAACCGATGACGCGACCGGGCGACTTCAGGTTTTTCCCTTACGTCATTCACCACAGTACGCCAGCGCGAAAGGGAGGTCGTTCTCGAGCAGCGCTCCTTGTGACCGCAGGACTAGCACACAACCCGGTTGATCTTTCATCGTTCACCACAGAGAAAGCAGAATTCGCAGCTGCCACGATTGAAGTCCGAGCCGAGCTCTTCACTATAATTTCTGCATATGTCGCTCCTGGGCGTGCTAACAGCTGGGACCCGGGAGATTTAAATATGATAGCGCTTAAATGCCCTGGCCATTTGATGCTCTGCGGTGATTTTAACGCACATAACTCTGCCTGGGGTGACAGGCGAACTACTGCAAGAGGCAGATCGCTCGAGTGTGTCACGTCTTCGCTCCACCTAGAAGCATTAAACGACGGCACAGAAACATATGTTCGCCGAGATGTAAACGACAGTGTTCTTGATCTATCCTTTGCCCCACCGGATGTAGCTGCAAACTGGACTCCACAACCCGACTCATGGGGCAGTGACCATATTCCTATCAACATTGTCTCTCCCAACGCTAGTAAACCGAAGTACAGACGATGCAGGGTCACAAACTGGGACATGTACCGACGGCACCTTGACAGTGCCCTAGCAGCAGGTCCTCTGAAGGACCCAATCACAGCAATCGCCAATGCTCTTAGTCTCTCGACGAGGACGATAAAGGTGCCACTCCGGAGGCCAGCGCCAGACCTGGTATACTTGAACCTCCGCGCCGCGCGCCGGAGAGCTCAGCGAAAGGCACGAAGAACAAAAGATCCAAAAGATTGGAATACTCATCACAAGATTGATGCCAAATTTCGTCGACATACACTTCGTCTTCAGCGAAAGCAATGGGGACAACTCTGCGCCTCCTTCGGATCGGCTGGTGGCCTTTCTAAAGCATGGAAAATAGCAAAGGCGTTGTCTTCCGCAAAGCGGATTCAACACCCCATATCCGGACTCGCCGTTGCACTTCAAAAGCCTCTGCAGGAAACGGTGGAACTATTGGCGGATGAATTTTCAAAAGCTATTCCGCTACCCCCAGGATACCAAGAGCCAGAAACTCGCCTGTCTGATGCCTGCGCCCCCATGCAGCTAGATAACGACTTCACCAGAGGCGAACTAGAATACGCGCTACGGAAGTGCACGAAGCGCAGCGCTCCTGGACCTGATGGAGTGACATACCAGGCACTGCGAAACTTAGATAAGAGTCACCATCCCGCCCTCCTGGAGGCACTAAACAAGGTGTGGCGCACCGCAGAACTCCCGGCTGTCTGGAAAGTCTCCCATGTGATTCCGATCCCGAAGCCTGGTAAACCTCACGCGTTGCTGTCATCGTACAGGCCTATCTCCTTGACAAGTTGCGTCGGTAAACTCCTCGAGCGCCTCGTTCTTCGCCGTCTCACGTGGCAACTTGGCACCAACAAGACACTTCCTGACCAACTGTCTGGTTTCAGGACACATCGCTCTACGGTCGACGCCATAGGAGAAGTAGCAACATCTTTCGAAGAAGCGCGGGCTGCTGGGAAAACGATGTACTGTGCCTTCTTGGACATCCACAAGGCTTTTGACGCTCTACCTCATGCCACCATCCTCCACCAACTCACTCTTTTCGGCATCGCAGGTAGAGCTTACGCTTACATCCGTGCATTTCTTCAAAACAGGACCCTTATTGTAAACGTCCGGGGAACAACAAGTGCCCCAAGATATGTGACCCAAGGAGTACCGCAGGGAAGCGTGATAAGTCCTTTTCTTTTCAATTTGGCAATGGCGTCACTACCTGCTGTGCTTCCGCCAATGACATATCCACTTACGCCACGGACAAGCATCGCCATTTATGCGGATGATGTCGCAATTTGGACGGTTGGGTTAAGCAACCAGGCACACATGACAGGTCAAATTCTTCAGTTTGCTCTGGATAAAACAGCAAAAGAAATTTCTCGTCTGGGACTGACATTATCTGCTTCAAAGACCGCTCTCCTCTACACCAACAGGAGCAGGCGACAGACCGTCAAAATTACACTCGACGGCGTAGAAATCGCAAGGAGTAGGACCCACCTCTACCTGGGCCTTTTAATCGATGACCTAGCGACATGGCGGCCGGCAGTGAAAAGACTCTTAGGACAGTGTCGACAGCTCCTGGGCGTCCTCCGGAGTTTCCGTGCTTACGGCCAGAGAGGTATCCCTCCGGATGGTTTGCTGACACTCTACAAAGGTCTCCTCCAATCAAAGCTCCTATATGCACTACCATTCGTGAATATCAGGCGACCCCAGCTAGACGCGCTCGAACGTTTTCACCGCGTCGCTTTACGACTCTGTTTGGGACTACCCCCATACGCGAAAAATGTGGCAACGCTCACGGAGGCACAAGAAGAGCCAATCATCCTACGAAAGGAAAGAGTGGCAATGCATTCCCTAGTGCGAATGCACACGACCCCGTCGGCACAGTACATTCTTGCCAACCTGCTGAAACGACCATCGTCGCATCTTGGTCAACTAGCTGCACAATTTCAGTGTAACATCGGAAGCCCTGGAGTGTTATATTCTTCACGTCCCCCACACTCCTACACGCCCACCGCTAGACGTGCGTGAAACACTTCCAGACCTGCCTCGGAAAAAAGATATTCACCCAACTGTCGCCCGCACAGCTGTCGCAGTGGCTCTCGAAAATGAATACGTTGAACATCTTCAGGTCTACACAGACGGCTCAGTTGACAAGAAGAGAGGAACTGCAACCGCGGCATACACGATCCCCGCAATATCAACTGAAAGTGCGGTTCTCTTAAACATCGAGACGTCCTCTACCACAGCGGAGACGGTTGCGATTCTTCTGGCACTTACGGCACTGCAGGAACGTCCTGCAATCGGTAAGGCTGTGATTCTAACCGATTCCCGAAGTGCGCTAGTTCACATCGCCAACCCCGAGCACGCTCCCTTGATCGCCCAGGAAGCTGCACACATAGCAACAAAGCTAGAGGACAACGGTTGGAGACTGGTATTTCAGTGGGTGCCATCCCACAGCGGAATTCTTGGAAATGAACGTGCAGATACCCTGGCAACAAGGGCACATAGCACCTCGACTACCACGCACAACCTGCGACGCTTCCACGAGGCGCGCCTTCTCATCGCACGCGATCTCAGGAAAAGACACCCCGATCCCGGGACAGCCAATGGGGAAGGTCCTGTACCAGTCCCAACCTCTAAACTGACGCGGAAAGACGCAACGCTTTTGCATCGTCTCCGAACTAATAGCGCGTTCACGAGGAAGACATTGCATCGCTTTGGAAGGACGTTTCAGAGAAGCAGTGCTGACTGCACTGCGTGCGGGGAGGTTGAAGACATCAATCACATACTATGGCACTGCCCGGAATACGAGAAAGCACGGAAAACATTACTAGCTTCGGTTAGGGCGACAGGGGCACAGGTGTCCACAACAGAGGAACTGCTATTCCCTACTGGTGGCAAGCAACGGGCGCGGGTCATATTCCGTGCAGTGCTCGAGTTTGCGCATGTGACTGAGATTTCAGACCGCCTCTAACTGCCGCGCTCAATTCGAAAACCGGTAAAGATCTCGTCACACGTTTGCGACATAACAATGATGCAAAACTCCAGTGAACATAACTGTGTTGTGGCAGAACTGCGGAACTGCGGCTGTGAAACACAAGTTTCGCCGCCGCTTCGCGGCGGCGCGACATGTTACACAGGTTCCGCTCGTCGCCGCTCCGCGGCGACGAGCTGTACTTGTGCAATTGACCATGTGTTTAGAGCGCCTGAGCGACTGTTGGCACTTGCGCGTTTTATCGAACGTTTACTTTGAACTATGTTTTAGCCGTGTGTTAGCAACGCTTTGCCCCTCCCCCCCCCCCCCCTCCCTCTACCCTACAAATGATTTGATTGGCGCTTTCCCCTTGTAACTTCCAAAATATTTTATTCAACCCATCTCAATCCACATCTTTCCTTCCCTCTCCCCTTTGGCTATGCGAGTCTTTTCCCTGCCTGGAGAATAACATTTCGCATAGCCATTAAACCCCCTTTCCCGTTTTATACACCACATCCCCCCCCCCCCCCCAAGCGCCAACCCAAACCCCCAAACGAAGTTTGGGTTCTGCGCATGCGCAGTGGTGAGCCCCTATTTCTTTGGGGCCCCCAAGCTTTGGGGTCCCCTATTCTAAAACTCTCTAATTCCGCGGCCGAAATCGCTGCCGCTAGCGGCATGGCGGCACGGATCGCGAGGTTTCATTTCACATGAGCGTTTTCTGCCGTTGCGATGGCCAATGTTGCTTGCAGCAAGCAGATGTGATAACTTTCACGGCCTCAGTCACCTCCTCCCAGAGTTTCTCTGTGGTCCCATTGTTTCTAAATGTTTTGAGCTGCGCGTCCCAAAGAACCCGACGCTTTCGACACTTCACTTATAAGCAGTTCATTGAACTGGGCGCGATACATTTTCTTACGTGGCGGACGATCAGTGTTCGAAACGACACGTCAATGTCGCTCAGTTCTTCTTCGTCTTTTAATTTTCGCACTAGCGCTCGCACGAGCCGCTTCCGATTTGCGTCTCTTGCGCTCGCTACACTTGGTACTCAGGCGAGGAACGTAAAAAAGAGCCGCGTGTTTCGTTAAGAAAACAAATTCAGAGGAAGGGGACAGCAATCCCTCTCCTCTATAATCTCCTGAACAGTTCCGACGCCACTGCTGAAGCAAAGAAGCCCAACCCGCCGGAAAAAAGAAACCGCAAAGCAGTCGCTTGCGTACTTTCTCTGCTTGTCGTCTGCTTCAAGAACGTGAAAATTCAGCCGTCCTATGCGCCAGCTTTCCCCGAAATGTTTCTTCGGAAGTTTGATACTTTAGACCCATGTTGCGGATAGAAAGAACAGGACGCGGGATGGCCAATAAAACGTGCTTTTCGTGTAAGGCTCGTCAAATTATGAGGCGCTGGAGAAATTCAGCCTTCTGCGTTAAGTCCTTATTTCGAACTCTTTTTCTTCGCCTTCCGCCCATTGAAAAGCATGCGGGAAGGGCCTTAGAACGCACCTGGTATCGCTGCGCCGCAGCGTTCTTCCGCACGTCTGCTTTCCTCGCCGTCACCATGGCAACGAACGCCGAATGAATGGAAGCACGCACGGTACCGCCGCGTGAAGCCAGCAACAGCTGACGCCATTTTACGAACGCCGTCTGCTAGCCAAAGCCGAACGCGGTATGTCAGATCAACCGCCTCCGCCGGTGCTCGATCGCCGTCGTGCTCGATCGCCGTGGTGACTATCCCTTATGTAAAAGGCGTCTCGGAATCTATTCGCCGGTCCCTCCTTCCATTAGGTATACGAACAACCTTCAAGCGACATATAAAATTACGTGACCTCATTTCGAAGCCAAAGGATCCAACCCCTCCTGAATCGCAAAGTGGTGTGGTATATAAAGTGAACTGCCAGGACTGTGACAAGTGTTACATCGGAGAAACCGGCCGCAAACGGAGTACCCGCCTCAAAGAGCACAGAAGAGACGTGGAGAAGGCAACACATGCCACAAGATCAAAAACTGAACTGGTGGAACATTGTTGGACGACTGGTCACACTTTTGACCTCGCGAACGCTGTGACCCTGGCACGTGAAGAACGGTGGGGCCCCAGAAGATTTCTGGAATCATGGTGTATTCGCAGTGACCCATCCGCCTGTAACACTAACCGCGGCCCCCTCCCCGACGTCTACACCGACATCCTGAAATAACTTTCAATATAACTTCACATCTACAACGGACAAAAAAAAAAAAAAAAAAAACTAGAACCGACAATGTTTCTCGATGATGATGATGATGTCTCCCGTATGCCATGGACGAAGAAGTCGGCAGAACCAGCGCTGCAGATGAAGAGAAGGACGAAGCGAGCCTTTGGTTGCTGGTAGCTAGTCGGGTGTTCCTAGCTGCACTGATGATGTCTCCCGCATAGGAGACGAAACGTCTACCTATAAATTGTTGGTATTGTTACGCAAGTCGGAGGTATTTGTTTTTAATCATGATTCCCGGCTTTTGGAACATTTTTGCGTTTCCTGCCCGCCCGGCGCGTCCGTGGATTCCATCTTCGACGCGGCGGCGGTCATTGTTGGCACTGTCTAATTGTATTCCGTGCAGCATCTGGGAGGCACCAACTTCCAGCTGTCTGTTACATCGTCGTCGGCCATGAGCCGAATCGTCAACGCCGGGGCCCTGACCATCGGCGGCACAAGCGTCCCCATCGTCCCGGTAGGCCCGCAGGTGGCGTCCATTACGTGCCTGTACCTACCGATCTATGTGAGAAACGAGGCCCTCGCCGCCGCCCTCTCGCTTTACGGGAAGGTTCTGGATATTCGCTTCAGCGTCTACCACCCTCCGGACGGGCACCCGCTACATCCGAATGGAGATGAAGGAGTCTACCCCGGTGCCGAACTTCCTCCGCGCCTCCGGACATCGGGCCACCTTCGACTACCGCGGCCTCAAGAGAGTATGCCGACGCTGCCAGCAGGAGGGCCACCTCAAGGCGGCCTGTAACGCGCCCTACTGCGCCCGCTGCGCGGCCGGCTGCGGACGCTGCGGGGCGGCCGACGCCACTGTGGACTGCACCCAGCGCCGCAGCTACTCAGCCGTAGCCGGCTGCGGCCCGGACGACTTCCCGGCCTTGACTCCGGCGTCCCAGACACCGAAGTCCCAGGACAGGCCTCCTACCGCCCCTTCTCCCCCTCCTGCGGCGACGGCCGCCACTCAAGGGTCCGGCGACACGCCTGCCCCCACCGAGCCCCCAGTGACGACCCCGTCCGAGCTTGTCCCGACATCGCAACAGTCGAAGCCGGCAAGCGCCACCGACGCGAATTCGAAAGCGTCACAGGACGCAGCCGAGGCCGCGCTTTTGAACGCGGTCGAGACCGCATCTGTGAACGTGCCCACTCCTCCCACTCCCGGCTCTGAGGAAGTAATGGTGAAAAAGGAACCTCCGCCAACACCGGAACTCCGCCCCAGCCCCCTTCCCAGCTGCAGCGACATCACGGAGGACACTGCCTCATCGTCGGACGACCGCCTCGTCATCGACGAGGTTGCCCGCGACAAAGACAGCGCTCTGCCGCGCGGCCGAGATCGTCGCCGCGGCATTTCCGAGGAACTGCGAAAAACCTGCAGCCACAGTCGCAGCCCACATGGCGGTGCCGAAGACGGGAAGCGAGTTTTTTTCCAGTAGCGGCGAATCAGGATCCCCACGATCCACTCCAGCTCCCGCAGCGGCTTACAAGCGGTTGCGGAAGGACCTCGCCGCGCTGTCTGACAGCTCGTGCATCACGTCCGATACATCCACGGACTAGCAGGGAACACAACAACCTCCCCCCCTCCATCCTTTTTTGGCACACCTGCGAGTCATCACCCTGAACGTTCAGGGCTTCCGCAGCGTGACAAAACAGATCGAGGTTCTCCAGTTCGCCCGAACCGCGCGTTGCGACCTCCTGTTCCTGCAAGAAACGGACTTCCACAGGCAGCGCGACGTGGACCTCTTCAAGCAGCGGTACGGGGTGGACTGTTTCTTTTCATACGCCACCACACGGAGCTCGGGAGTGGGCGTCGTTATCTTTAACCGCTCGCTCCTCCGGCTCACCGCGTGCTGCTTCGACCCCAATGCATAGAGAAATAGTAAAGAGTGGCCACTCAAGCCGTTTTGCGGCCCAGGAGTTAGGGACTCTACTGGCCGTTAGTAGGCGCAACAGTGCCACTTATCCTGAACATTTGTCAGATATATAATATTAATCAATAACTTTGCTGTATAGACTAAAATTTTAAAATTATTACAAACTTTGAAAACTTTCGAAAACGACTTTAACGGCTGTGGCTATGGCTGCGGCGCGACGGTTGGCTTCGGAGTCGTGGACTCGACGGAGGGCGGACAGGGGCGGATACTTCGGCTGCTTGGTCTGCGTCTCTTGCCTCGTTGTGTAGGTTGAGTTGGTTCCGCGGCTTGTTGTCTCGTGCGGATTTCTAGTCATTCTTCTGTTGCGGTCATGGTATACGGTATACGTAAGAAGTATTGTGACTGTAGTTTCTTTGTTAACGGACATTAGCATTCGGTCACCGAATTTTGAAGCCACTGGGCCAGATTGTTCTTCTTTTATTGCAGTATTAGTCACGTGGTCGCATGTGCAAGCGCTTTTCATGGAACTTGGACGGTAATCTTTCTAAATGCCCTCCATCATATTGCATTTGTTGCTGTAAAGGCCGGTTCAGACACTTGCGTTTGACTGCGTTGCGTCGAGAACCGAAAGTGAGTCACCGGCACATCTGTGCTTCGTACGAAGAGTGGAATCCAATGCAAGAAATCATCTTGGCACGCGATATAAGCAGCAGGGATGTCCTGGTTTCTCGCAGCCGCAACGCAGTCAAACGCAGTCAAACGCCACTGTCTAATACAGTACTTTGTTTTCCAGTGTTGCACTGTTGACGCGTTATTCATACATTTTGCATGTGTATTCTTTTTTTTTGTAATGTATGAATAACATATACATCACCCATCGTCTTCAAAGTTGACGTTTGTTTCGCTTGTCATAGTTACAAAAATAAATACTTTTGTGTGTCAATCCCTGGTGTCGTCCTATGTCGTCCCTTCAAGCGAGCACATATGTGAAAATATCATTTTCGGTGTGCGGTCAGTTTGAATTATATGTAGCCCTGGATGACTTTTCTTCTGCACTACAAAAGACTCGAGCAGTCACCTGGACAGGTGCTACACCTCCGAGTTTCTGAGCCCCTCTGTCACCACCTGCTGCGCAATGAACTTCCCTCCCTCCATTACGTACATCTCCGACCACCGTCCGGTACTCGTAGAGCTCCGTTTCAGCAGCGCAGCCAGTTCTCAATGCACCTGGCGTCTCGACACCCGGCTGCTACGAGACAAAACAAGCCGCGACTGCCTGAGAGAAGCCTTGCGGCGGTCCCTACAGGAGCGGCACCGGACCCGACGACCTTTGACCGGCTTCAAGAGAGCTGGTGGGTGGCGTGCGTGGCGGAGGGTCGTGCCCTGCGTCGGCGGCACTCCGAGCAGCTCCGAGACACTTCACTGCGAATTCGGATCGTGCGACGGTTCGGCGCGGGGACTCCGCTGATGCGGGGCTACCTGCAGCAGCTCCTCGACCGTTACCAGCGACAGCTACGGCTTTGTACCAATGCAGCCACAGCCTACCATGGACGGGTCGGGCCCTCGGCTCACCCCGAAGTGCTGCGCTGCGCCCACTGCTCCGAAGTGCGGGAGCGACGCGTGCCTTCCGTGCCGGCACCCCCAGGCGCGCCAGCAACACCAGGAAAACCGTCGGTCTCCGGTTTCAGCGCCCACTCCCGGGCCCTAGCACGCAACCACCGAATCGGCGGCGGACCGCGCGACCCTCGTGGCGCACCCCTTAATGCGCGACCTCCCGCAAGTTCCCGAAGACCTAGCCGCACACCTGCACGAGCCCACCAACCCCGAAGAAGTGCTCCTTGCGCTGTCAAGAATGAAAACTGGGTCCGCGCCGGGCCCAGATGGTTTTCCCGCCGAATTCTACCGAACCTTCTGGGACGTGTTTGGCAACTATATCTGTGCCGTGCTCCGGGAATTTGTCACGGAGCATCGCCTTCCAGAGTCGTTCCGCCGAGGCAGAATCGTTCTTCTGCCTAAGGAGGGAGGAGACCCCAACGACCCGGGCGCGTGGCGTCCCATCACGCTCCTCAACGCGAGCTACAAGCTGCTAGCGTCGCTCATCACGCAGCGCCTCCACGGCATGCTCCCGGACGTGGTGACACCCCTCCAGACGTGCTCGATCGCGTCGACCGCAGCATTCAGGACATCTCTGACGAGGGACGTGGTGCAGTACACGAACGCTCGCCAAGGCAGAGGCCTGATCGCCTCCCTCGGCCAAGCGAAGGCTTTCAACCGGGGGGAGCACCCGTTCCTCCTAGCCGTGCTCACCGCTTTCGGTATTCCCCCTGAAGGGGTTCGACTCTTCGAGACGCTGAACTGTGACATGAAGAGCGACCTGTGTCTAAAAGGCGGCGTGACCGCCAGCTTCCCGGTTACCCGGGGAGTCCGCCAGGGTTGCCCGCTCTCGCCGCTGCTCTTCGTCCTTACCCTGGAGCCCTTCCTGGCCAACGTCGACAGGAGCCCCAGGTCCGCGGACTTCCCCTGCCTGGAAACGGCGAGGTGAAGGTGTCGGCGTCCGCCGACGACATTGCACTGTACCTCCGAGAAACCGACGACCTCGGAGCGACTCTCCGGATCTTCGAGACCTACGGGTCTCTCTCCGGAGCGAGGCTCAATGAGCAGAAGAGCGCGGTGCTGTGGGTTAACCGGCCGCCTGACCCCTCTTCGCCGATCCCGGCACACACTTCGGTCACGATCCTTGATGTCACCTACCGCTCGTCGGGAGTCTCAGCGGACATGTGGACGCGCCCGCCGCGCGACATCGGGGCGAAAGTGGACCGTGCTCGCGCCTACGCTCTTCCCCTGGCCGAGCGCTGGTACCTAGCCTACTCTGTCTTCTGCGGGCGCCTCTGGTATCTGGCGCAAGCGGCGCTCCCGACTTCACGTTTCATTCGACGGGTGAAAAGCGCACTCTTCAGCTTCTTCTGCTCAGAGAAGACGGAGCTCGTCACCCGGCCGGTTGTCTGCCTCCCGCGCGAGCGTGGAGGGTGGGGCTTCCCCTGTGTCGACATCGCGCAAGCAGTGCTCCAGCTCAAGACCGACCACGCTGAAGATCTTGCGCGATGAGCACGGCCAGCCCGATCCCTCACGCTCTACTTCGAGGGGCACTCCGGCCGAGACCTGGGAGTCGAGTCGCCGAGCTCACCCGGCCCCTGCGCCGAAACCCCGCCGCCAGACTACCGAAGAGCAATCCAGCTCTTCAAACGACTGGAAGAGCGGGCACCCCAGCTGGACGTCGTGGAGACACCGACGGCTCGTCTCGCCGAGGTCCTCCTGGAACCGTAAATTTCGGCAACGCAGTTGGAGCTCGGAGACTCGCCAAGCAGCACAGAGTTGGCCAGTCATCGGCCAATGGCTGGCAATGGTCCTTGGCCAAGTGGCCAGACAGTGGCCAGAGACTGGCCGGTGACTGGCCTTTATCTGGCTATTGGCCAATGGCCACTGGCCATCAGCCATCGGCCAAGCATAGGCCAATGAATGGCCCCTCTCTGGCCACTGGCCAAAAGACCATCGCCAGACATTGGCCATTGCTTGGCCAAAATCCATGCTGCTTGGGTCTTTCTCCTGGTCCCGCCTAACTTCTTCGTATCTCCCGGGGCACCTACGGGACTTCGAATGGCAGCACGGCTGGGGCGTCCTCCCCAGCAGAGACCGCCTGCTCCGCTGGGGCATGTGGCGCACGGACGAGTGCCCAAACTGCGGGAATCGCGAAACGAATGTGCACGCGGTGAAGGAGTGCGTTGTGGCGCGGATGTTCTGGCGCGTCATCCGCTCCAGCTTCCACGGTTTGGGCGTAGGTCTTTACCTGCTGCGCGGGAGATGCCCTCCGGGCGTCTTCGAGGAACCGGTGCTGCGCGGTGAGACAGGCGCGTCGATCGCGAGCTCTCTGGCCCCTCCTGTGGCTGCTCCGGCGGGAGCTCTTGGGACACCTCGAGGAACAACTGTTTTTGCTCGGAGAACAAGAGTTCCTTACGCGTTGGTCCTGCCGATACCTAAGTGTTCGTGACTCGCGGATTGAACTCCGCTTCAAGTACCTAGACAACCTCTCGGCCCCGAAGTTCAGAGCGGTGCCGTTGGGGGCGCGGGCGCAGGTGTGCCGCTCTGGGGTGACGCTTCGCCCGCGTGAGTGATCGCGCGGACGGGACACCTCGCGGGAGTGCGCCTTCGGGCCTGTTCGTGTGGCGGCGCGGCAAAGACCCGTCAACTGTACAGACACTGGTTCGCGTATATACGCGTATGTGTACACATTGTTCTTAATCTCTGCGCGTGGCTTGCATAGTCCTGTCCACAGTGTTGTAAATAAATTTTCTAATCAGATCGCCTTGCGAGGTTTTGGTCGTTTGTATGTTAGTATCTGTTTGCGTCCGGCTATTAGCGGCGAGATGTTTTGGTGGCGCCCTCCTGTGGTTCCCCCTTGTGACGTCATTACCTTGCAAACAACAAGTTCGATGGTGTTTGTTATTAGCATGGTGGAAGCTTGAAATCATTGCGCTCTCAAAGGAACACTGCCAACACCGTCAAAGTTAAAGTTCTTTCATTCCTCTTATTTCCGTCGATGATAAATCCCCTTTCCGACGTCATAGTCAGCGTTCGGCCAATCGTGGAAGGCCGACCACAGCGACGCTTTCGGTCGCGCACGGGGCTAATACTTCGTCTCACCTTAGCATGGACTATTGTCAGTCGCGCATGCTAAAAGCGCGAGCTATAGTTGCTTCGGATGAAGCCTTGGCGGCTGCACGGGCGCTCGTGCAGCGAGTGCTCCAGTGAAGGCAGTCAAGGCTGGCCGCTCGCGCTTGCACAGCCTTCGCAGTTAGTCCATGCTAAGGTCAGACGAAGTGTAGCAGGTAGGGAAGGCAATGGCGCTACTTTCCCGGGATCCAGTGACTTTACTTCCCAGGAGACGGAGCGATGATGAGGCTAAATGGGCATTCACACGAGAGAAAAACCTCAAGGATTTCTCCCCCGCGCGCGCGTCAGCGACGAAAACGTAAGTCTTTTGCAGTGCGATATTCTGACGTCAGCTACGCGGCGGAAGGAGGGAGAGATGCTTGGGCGGCATGAACAATCCTGATTCGGCTGCGGATCAGTTTGTGTTCAATAACATTTTGGCGTGCAAATATTTGGTGTCAAAATAGAGCTCGCTAAATTTGTCTGCAGTGGTGCCAAGTGTGGAAACCGCTATGTTGGAAGCAAACACTGACGTCCCTCCCCCCGGCACCAGTCGCAGTTGAAGTCGCAGACGTAGCCGCAGCCTTGAGGACAACTGATCTCGCCAGCCGTCAGCGCATACAGCACCCTCCAAGTCCAACGTGAAGGTTACCGGCCGAAATGGTAAGCGACGGACACCACCCACGCCTCGCAACAACGCCTGATACCGACATTTTCATGGTCGGGAGGAACACATAGTGGAACTCTGTCATTGCATCAGGAGTCCCGCTACATGACCAGAACCAACCTGCCGCGACAGCCGCGTTGACAGCATTCGAGAGTGGCGCAGCTCTCCCCACCCCTTCATCCTTTACACCGTCCTCCAGTCGGCAAACTTTGAAACCCGAATCCGTTTCATCGTCTAACAAACAGCGGAGAAAGCGTTAGCCCGCATCATTAGTAATAAAATCTAACGAGAAATTAGCTCAGCCCTCATCCCCATCGCTGAACACCTTGCCCAACTCTCAACCCTCTTATGGGCAAATGAGGACATCACACTTTCGCGTAAACGCTACACCGCCTCCACCCAGGGCCCCCAACCATATCAACTAAACCGCAAATTCTCGTGCTGCATTTCATTCCCCCCACCCCCTCTCGTCATCTGGGAGTGGAACTGCCGTGGATTACGCCACAAGTAACATTTACTGCACTGTGATAAAACTAATTGACAAACCTGATAAGTAAATTCAAAAGGAACGATATTAAGTTCCTGATGACCAAATTCATTTGCGTTCATAACGAGTAAATTCAGACGAATCGATATTTAGTTCTTAATTATCAAACTGGAATGCATTCCTAGTTCGTACATATAATAGAATAGGTATTGAGTTTCTTATGATCAAACTCATTAGACGTTGAGTTTATGTTGAGTTTCAAATTACTCTGTAAAAATACATTAGAAGTTCAATTAAACCTTATTGATAATTTTTGTACGGGCCCAGAGCACTCATGTCCAAGGTGGTGCCCTGCACAACACCCACGACGCAAAGCTCCAAGCACACCGGGAGGCTCAAGAACATCGCCTTCGCACGTCTCATGAGGGCCGCAACATCCTCCACTCACTGGGCTACGACGTCCAGAACCTGCCTGCTCTGCCTCCCACCCCTCCATCATGGGACACCGCATCCCCGGACTCACGATCCCGCCCATACCACGAATATGGATCCGAAATTCACC